>MU225042.1:596712-614513 GCA_018584345.1 Thuja plicata | reverse complement strand
GAATATATGGACCTAAGATGGATGGAAGGGGTGAAGGGGATGGTATACATTTGGATGTGGATTTGGAAGGGGTACCAACATCTTGAGAATGAGTTTTGTTATGGAGGCCATGACCATCAGAATTTTCTTTGATATGAAAGGGTTTTAATTTACTTTTTTCATGGAGGTCTAACCCTTTGACTTGATAATGCTTTCTTTGACCAGTAGGATACTTTCTAAAAGATGCAAGTCCATTTTGAGGTGGATATGATATGGAAGAAACAATAGGATCATGAAGTGGATCAGACCGGATGGAAGTAGAGGAATCCATTTGAAATGCATGGGGTTCATGAAAAACTTTCATAAATGTGTTGGAATCATGAGGGGGATTAGGAGGAATGATAGGATCTTGTGATGGAATAGGAGCAGTGACAAGATCATTTGGTATGATATGATCTTGTGGAGAAGATGGAGGATTAGGACATGGAGATAAAGGAATCATAGGATGATGAGGAGGATCTGGCGTGATGATTGGATCTTGTGGTGGAGATGAAGGTGAAGGGATACTTTGATCTTGACTTGGAAGAGGACCATTAGACTCCATTTTAGGGGTGATTTTATCTTGACTGTGAATGGAATCCTTGGAAAGAATTGGAAGGATGTCATGATCTTGCTTAGGAATGGGAAGTGAAAGGTCCATAAGACTTGGAAGGAAAATTTTTTCTTGGGATGGAAGGGGATCATCTTGGATAGGATGGTCAAGGATAGTGGAATCTTCATGAGTTTCTAGAAGTATAAGATCTTGGTCAAAAACTACACAGGTTTGGTCATTCTTGGGATTTTGATCTTGATTTTCTTTAGAAATTATTTCTTCATGCTTTGCATCATCCTCTTGATATAGGATATCAATTGGAATATGTATGGTGGATTATTGGAACGGTTCAATGTTTTGACATGAGGGAGAAGGATTTTGAATGGGACTCTTTGGAGTGGGTTCATCTAGGAATGTAGCACATGGTGGCATTGGATCTAGGATAGTTGAGTCATAAAAGGGATTAACATTGAAATCTATTATGGATAGCCCTTGGGAGGTCTCATCACTGGATATATCGTTTGATAGGAATGGAAAATCTTTCTCTTGTGACTCTTCAGGGAATGAAGGACTAGTGGGAAATGTAGAGGCTTCTTGTGTGACAACTTCTTCATAGGAGATAGATGTTTCAACAATGTTATTGTTTTGGAATGGGCCCTTGCTAGACATGGGTAGATGATTTTGATCTTGCTTGATAATAGAATGATGTTTGTGAGCCAGATTTTGAATTAAACTCTTGAAAGTTTTAGATTGGTCTCCCAAAGATGACATATTTTCAATTGTGTTTATTTGGGAAATCATCAGTGGTGGATTTGAGGAAATAAGAGAACATTCATTGACTTGTGATGTGATCTGAGATATATAGTCAATAGGGTAGGGATATAAGTCCTCTATGGTGTAGGATTTAGCTTTCCCTTGATTTTTCACATCCATCATTTGGGTTTGAAGGGTTTGCACTTGTTGGATCAACATGTCTATTGGAGACTAAGGATGATGTGTGATGTTGTACCTCTATGTTGTAGTAGGTATGAGGCTACACCTCTGCATTCCTTGAGTAGAAACATAGGACCTCATCCTTGGGACTTGATATTGATTTCCCACCGCATGATTTTGAAATGGGGGCACATGAGTAGCCCATGGTGGGTTTTGATGCATTTGCTATTGGGATTGGGAATGTTGTTGTTGAAACTATGGTTGATATTGCTGGGGTTGATATTGTTGTTGTTGAAGCTGGGGTTGCTGCTACTGGGGTTGATATTGCTAGTTTTGAGGTTGTTTTTTCTAAAGCTAGGGTTTCTTCTTATGGGGTTGATATTCCTGGGGTTGAGGTTGTTGCTGAGTGAGAAAAGGTGTAACCTTGGGTGGGCATTTACTGAAAGTCAGACCTGCAGAGATGGATCCCTGTGGGAATGATGTGTTGACCCCAAGGCTAGTAGGGATTGACTGTGGTAGCAGCATGGTGGAAAAAATGTTGTTTCTTGTTGGTGGAATAGAAAGCATAGCATGAGAGCTTGATTGACTAAACCATAAGGTTGAAGGTGGAGGCATACTAGTGACCATGGGTGCACTTAGTTGGTAGCCTGTCATGCTTTGCATAGAAGATGTGCTTGCGTGGTTTGGGTAGTTAGTTTGATTGGGTATTGTCTGTGCCAATGTTGGTGTTGTCAAGGGTGGGAAGATTTGAGAAACCACAGGTAGTGTTTGAGAGGGCTGAGTAGTGTTTTGACCCGTGAGAGGGTTTTCGGGCCATATGGTCGATACACTCAATTCAGTGGGGAGTTTGACTCCCTTCTTTATCAACATGGATAAGAAATGTTTGGGGTTCCTCTCTACAACAACATCAACCACTTGTATGGAATGGGTGTCTTGCTCTATATCTTCAAGCTCCTCTTCTGTGACATTTTGGAATACAGCTGACCCACGAGGATGTTCACTGAATAGAGCAAGACTGATATTTGTGAAAGGATCATCCTCTCACTCTGTTTCCCAAGTGGGGAATCTATTGATATATGACTCAGTAGGTTGTGTTCTAGCCTTCAACCTTGTGTAAGGCCCTCCATGAGCTGTTTGAGACATAGTGTGGTCCAGATTTTGTGACTAAAACAAGTGATATAAAGCAGATAGAAAAGGATAACCTTTCTAGGAAAGTCTGAGTTATGGTTTGACAAGGGTAATTATAAGGACATATGTTGATTTATCTTGATCTCAAAGTTTTGATGATGTAAAAGATAAGATTTATCAACCTTTTTCTGGGACAAAGTCACTTGATAGAGATAATGATGATGTTTAATGTGATGAGATCAAGATATTTTGAGTTTGAACTTTCAAACTAACAATGTTTAGACAATAATCGTGCTTTTTCAAAGAAGTGACGATCTTTAATGTTTAGAGATTCACACAATGTTCTTCACATTTTTTTGGGATAGACACTGGTGTTTGACACAAAATAAAGAGTACTTTATAGGTTTTAGGTCAAAACAGGTGTAAAATATCTTTGGTCAATTGCGGCACAACTCCACCGATTGCGGCAAAGTGAATGGTTGAGTGTGGTATTTTATCACCGATTATGGTAATAAATAGGTTGGTTGTGGCAGTAAACAAGTTTAACTGCGATAAAATTTTGTCAATTGCAGTTAAATGCGGGCAATTAAGGTAAAGGGGAAACAATCTCAAAAACGACTAGAAAATAGGTATCATTGTTTGACAATTTTTTATTTTCTAGAACAAAGCTTCTGATTTGCAAGACAATTGATGTTGACAACCCTAGACTTTAATACGTTTGACTCATTTTGACAGTTTGGATGTTTGTGTTTGCATTTTAGAAACTGATCAAATAACAAGCACAACAGACACTGTGTTTTGAAGAATGAAGACTGACAATGTGTATGTTCTACAAATTTTTCAAGTTGCAAGGTTATCACGAGGTCTCAATAATGAATATTCAAATTAATCTAGGTCAATGGCTTTAGAATACAATGTTATAGGCCCAATGCTTGAATGTCAGTTAGCTCACACAACAATTGTCACACTACTAGGACACGAAGGTCCACGACGTAGGCGCCCATGTTTTTGTCATTGCCAAGTATTGTTTCCGTGGAGTGAAGATCTCTTTCACTACACAAATACCTCGGGACACATATGTTGGGAATCTTGGGGGGAAATTCTGCAACCCCTTGCACTATAATAAGGTATCTGTTCAGAGGTAGATCGGGTTGGCCTCTAATTAAAAAGGTTGTAGTAAGGGTTTGTGGCATCTATCCAATCGGTTTGTACGTGTGTGACTCACTTAAGAGCCTAGTTGACCACACTGGCTCCTTAGGGATATTCACCTGATCTAGACTATCATCAACACACCTCACCCGAGCTTGGCTAGATAAGACAAAACTTTGGTTTGTGCCTTGTTTATATACCGATTGGAAGGATTACCAGTTTAAGGTCGTTCTTTGAGGAAGAAGCGCATTCCCTAGACAGGCCTTTCTAAAAAGTATAAAGGTGTTTAATCTAACAGATTGTGCAAATGCACCCAAAACTCAAGACACAAGGTTCATCACTTAAACCCCAAAGATTGAAATGTGAACTAAGCTAATCACCCATACAAGCACAAGTGTTCAGTTTTAAAGACCCAAAGTAGGTGATGATTTGCTTGTTCATTTTTATTGCACCAAATTTTAAATGTTTGTTTTCCTTTGTTCAATTCTTAACCTCCATGTCAATTTTAAGCACCAATATGAAAATGTGAGGTTCAAGATGTTTGCATGGAATGTTCATTTTAAGCAATAAAATACAAATGAGTTAATTTTAGTTGCTTTGTTAAATATGTTTCCAACGCCATCAGTAAACTCCACCTCTTCATTTGGTAAAGAGGAGATAGAGTTTGGTTGACTGAAAAGCTAATTGTGAGTTACCTTTTTGAACTGAAGAGGTGGGTGAAGTTACCCATGTGGACTAGAGAGATGGGTGGAGTAACCCATGTGATCTGATTGGAGTTATCTCTTTGAAGGTAAATGAATATTTAATTCATTTATTTAATTAAAGTTTTCAACATGTGAGATAATTGAATTCTTTTTTGTTTAAAATTGCTTTATTGAGTGAAATTAAATTAATTTAATTGGGAGAATTTAATTAGTTAGTTTAAATATTTGAATTTAAACTATAGGAAATTGAATTTAATTAATTAATTAATATCAATTAATTAATGGTAATTAATCAATCAAAGTTAATTAATTAAATAAAATTAATTATTTAATTAATTTTGGGAATTTGATTAGATGATTTGGGGAATGAATTTAGAGGAAAATAGATGATTAATTAATGATTACAAACCATTAATTAATAGATGAAAATTAGTGTTTTTAATGTAAAGTCGCAAGCCTGTCCATTTTCAGGTGTATACACAATCATACCTAATATATCATCCCTAGACATAATATACATTTCCATAAACAATAGCCAACCTCAGATCCACTGCCTTAACTTATTTATCATGAAATTATGATCTGTGACTCAATAGATACACTATCTTCCACATCAAAAACATAATTCACTTGAAACATCAAATTAGTTGTTGTGGTCATAACCATAGATTCCTCGTACCATATGAATGTCTCCTTTGCGATCACATCATTTGATTTTATTTTCAAATAGATCGCTACTAGTTTAATTGACTGAGAACTGTTCTTGCTAAACACCCTCCTGTACACCGATCAACATAGTTAATTGTTCTTCCCTTTATATATCATGTATGGATCTTGTCGGTCGCTCTAATCATATTATCTGAACATGTTGCCAAAAATGACAACCAATTATGTATCTTAAAATGACCGATCTTCAGATCTCCTCCAAAAACTACCATAATGCCAACACCTTCTAGGTGATCTAGTATGTTGTGCATTTTCATGTTGTATATCTCCTTGTGCTTGGTTGTGAGAACCATTGTGTGGTTTCCTGCTGACCTATTTTGGATGCTAGATCTTTTGAGTCCATCATCACGAGTTATAGGGAATAATTGTGCTCCTGGTATCAAATGATTATTGAGAAAGGATGACGTCTGGATTATAATACAAGGATATCCTTGTTATATTGTGTTTAGTTGATTACATTGATGATGTTGTATTCATTTGATTGAGAGTTTGTGTTATTGGTCACATTTTGATATTGATTTAGTTTTTTTGGGGATTTCTTATATGCTCATTGTTGCAGAAAAATGTTATTTAAATAAATCTAAGTAAATGGGATTATTATTATTGTATCATCCTAAAAATTTAGCACCCATAATTGGAGGCTCTAGGACCTGTTAGACCCCATTTTAGTGATTTTGAGGTCTAAATGTTCATTATGCTTGATCCCACCAATCTACATTTTCTCCCTCCGCAACCTATAAGACTCCCCAATCTCTCAACAAATTTGAGGTGATTCTACCTAGAATAAGTCGACTAGTCGATTTGTTCTTAGGTTTTTGAGCCTAGATTTGGCACGAGGCCTAATCGTGGGGTTTTCTTCCAAAGCCCAAATCTGTGGTTGACCTATATTTAATTTGAATCCTAAAATTAGTATAAAAGGAAGTCCTCTCCTCTCATTTTGGAATCCATTATTATTGTGCAATCCATCAATCATATTCAAACAATATCAAATGCAAGCATTCAAGCAATCAAGAAATTCAAGTTGTGCAATTGAGGATTTAGATTCAAGATTTGAAGGAAAGCACCCAATCTAGGATCTCCAAGTCTCTTTTCCTTCAAGATCCATTAAAAATAAGGAAATATTCTCTCATTGATGCAAGTTTCTCTCCCATGATTTCCAATTCGATAAATTCACAAGAAAGCAAGAAGATCCATACATCCATTCTTCTTCTCTCTCCTTCTCCACTAAGGTTATCAAGCATATCAACATTCAAGATCTACGAGTAAAAATCATGGATCCATGTATTTATGAAGGAATCCTTGATCCTAAAATTCATTCCAAGACCAAACACATAGAAGAATCTTCATGGATTTGAGCAATTACTGCATCCATTCATTGGGGTTTTTCATGTAAGGTGAATCTAACATTTATCTTGTTTACATTAATTCCCTTTATACAATTTAAATTTTATTTTAAGGTTGATTCCTATATAGGGGTTTGACCAAGGCAAAACCCTTTCTACAACCTATTCCCTCTATTTTTTGTACGCAGGAACATGTTATAGAGTTGTAGGTTCAAATCTAGAAGGTACAAACATAGTCACAAGTCCTTAAAAAATTTCATCAGATTCGGAGCAATCAGGAACAAGTCAACCTGCTGACTTGTCCTTGAAAATTGACTTGTTCCTACACTTTTTGGCTGAAATTTGCACAACATAAAGCTATAGGTCTCAAGTTCCTAGATTCAGAGTTACAACAGATTTTGACATTCCAGAAATAGTCAAATTCAGATCCAGAACTCTAATCTCCTCGTCTTGTTTCAAGGTACACTTATCTTCCTCTTTATTTTCATCTAGTTTCATAGATTAGATTTTTATCAGTTAAATTATCATTCAGTTAGTCATATCATTTATCTATTGTCATATGTCATATCACTATATCATTATCCTATCAAGGAATACACAAAAATCCTACATTGTAGATCTCACATTGGAACCCATACCCTTTTTGGTTGTGCTAATCAGATTCTCTTTGTATGTGTCCTTTTATTCCCAATGTATCCCAAAATTTGGTGATTTATCTACATCTTAGCATTGCTCATTATTTTCCACCATACATTTTGGTGAGCCCGTCCCTTTCATGCATTATATCTTCTAATTTGGTGTTAGATCTTGTACAATAGAAAATGGTGAGAAATTATACGGTGTAGATCACTCAACAAGGTCCTATTATGCATTGGAATACAAACCCACCCTTAAGAAAACCTGATTAGCACAACCCAAAAAGGATGGAGGGGTGTTAATGCAAGATCTAGGAAAAAAAGGGATTTTTGGTATTCTTTATTGAATAAGGTGTGATTATGTGATGTGATTGATATGTAAATGATAAAATTAATGAATATATGATATGTAAAGTAAGTAAAAGAGGGAAATACGAAGGATTAACTCACCTTGAAAACAAGAAGAGGAAGATTGACCTCCAGATATGATTTTGACTGCCGCAGAGCTATCAGACTGTCACTGTAAAAATATCAAACCTAGAGGAAAAGGCCAAAAATAACAGCCTTTTCCAGGAAAAGGGTGAAGATATTGGCCTTGTCCTTTTGAATCCAAAGATTGTGAAATTTGCAGGGGAGTTGTAACTAGTTTTAATATTCCTGATTGTGGATCTGAAACTCTGCAACCTATTCTTTCACACCGATTCGAAAGGGGAAATTTTTTTGGAAAGGGGCTTAGCTATGTCAATTCCCTATATAGGAATGAACCTTGAAATAAAATAGAGATTTCATAAGGAAATTAACATAAACAAGATAAATGTAAGTATTCATCTTGCATGAGAAACCATCATGGATGGATGTTAGGATCTGATAAACCCATGAAGATTATTTTATGCATGATTGAGATTTAGAATCAAGTATTTCTTCACAAATTCAATGGATATACACCTGTCAATCCTAGATCTTGAATATATGTATGCTTGATAACTTCAATGGATAAGGAGAGGAAAGAAGAGTGAATATATGGATCTTCTTTCTTAATTGATAATTCCTTTACTTGGACATCATGGAAGAGAAACTTGCATCAATTAGATAAGATATCCTTTTCTTTAATGGATCATGAAGAAATGGAAACTTGGATATCTTGAATTGGATGCTTGCCTTCAAATCTTGAATGTAAATCCTCAATTGCACAACTTGAATTGCTTGAATTTCTTGCACTTGATCAATTGATAGCTTGCATACATTGCATAAATAATGGATCTTAATAATGGATGTCAAATTGAGAGGCCTTGATGTCATTTTATACTCATTTTAGGATTTGATATTGTCGGCCCAAACATAAATAAATATTTGGAAGAAAAACTCTTGCATTGGGCACAAAGCCCACTTAAGCACAATGCTCTAGGACAAGGCTAAAATTAGTGAACTTATCCAAGACAAGGCCATAATTAGAGGCTTTATCTAGGTAGTGTTTTCAAAGATTTCACAGGTCTAGGGAAGTGTGATAAGTTATGGATGAGGAAAATGAACATTGTGGGAGTCAAGAATAAAGACATTAGGACCTCAAAATAACCAAAGTGGGGTCTAATAGGTCCTAGAGCCAAAAATTATGGGTGATAAATTTTTAGGATGGTACATTTATCCCCCACTTTAGCGATATTATGAAAAATTATGCTCATGGTAAATTAGATCAAAATGCACAAGGTGATCTTATCAAGGTCAATGAGACAAGGAAACATCAAGCCCCCAAGTGACTTAAGTCCTTATAAAATACAAAACAAAGATAAGAGATACACCATGAGAGAGAGAGAGAGAATAACTTCATAGAGCATAAATGAGAGAGAAGAGCATCTCTTAAATAGAGATGAGGAGAGGAGTTACTATGTAACTCACCAATCTATGAATTCCAACATTCATAATAGATGTGTGCAAAGTGGCAACATTCTCTTAAGGAGGATAAACAATTTTCCTTAATAAAGGAATTAAAAGAAATGACATGCCCTCCTACTGGGAATAGAAAATTGATAACACTATTTGCAAAGAGTGTCAGTCTGGTAAGAAAAAAAGAGTTACTTTCCATTCTAAAACAGAAAATTCAAATGGATTATTAGATCTTGTTCATAGTGATCTGTGTGGTCCTGCTAAGATAATAAGTTTGCAAGGTGATAGGTATTTCATTTTTCTCATTGATAACTATTCTAGGAGGGTAAATTTCTTGAAAGAGAACTCTGGAGTGTTTGATAATTTTAAGATCTTTAAGAAAATGGTTGAGATAAAGACAGGCTTGAAGCTAAAGTGTTTAAGATCAAACAAAGGAGGCGAATCACATCCGGTGATTTAAATTCTTTTTGTGATAATCCTAGGATAAAGAGACGGTTATCTGCTCCAAGGACTCTGGCCACAATAGAATGGAGTGGTGGAGACAAATAAAAATTCTATTCTTGGCACTTCTATGACCATGATGTTTGAAGTAAAAGTTCTATAGATGTTCTAGAGAGAAGCAGTTAGTACTGTAGTATACACTCTTAATCAAGTACAAATAAAAGGAGATACTGGTAATTCACCTTATGAGCTATGGTGTGGAAATATGCCTACAATTAGTTATTTTAGAATTTTTTGTAGTTAATGATATATCAAAAGAGATGAGGATATAGGGAAATTTTATGCAAGAAGTGATGAAGGTATATTCCTTGGGTATTATACCAAAAGAAATACATATAGATACTACAACAAAAGGTTGAAGAAGATAGTGGAGAGTGCTAATGTCAAATTGGATGAAATCTTTAAGATTCTATCCAAATCACATGGATATGATTTTGATGATCAGAATGAAATTGGTAATCTGGGACAACAACATCAAGTTCAGAACCAATTTCCAAATTTCGGTGAGAAGAGATGATGAATCATATACAAGTGAAGATGAAGAAACACAACGGTCTAAGATAAATACAAATACACCAAGGTATGTGAGATTGAATTATTCTGAAGATCAAATTATTGGGGATAGGAACAAGGGTGTTAAAACTAGAAGAAGGATTGCTGAAGATCAAATTTTCTTAATCTCATAGATTGAGCCCAAATATGTAAGTGAGGATTGCAAAGATGATAATTGGGTTAATTCCATGAAGGAAGAGTTGTCACAAATTTAGAAGAAAAACACATGGATTCTTGTTCTCAGACCTAAGGACAATAATGTTATTGGTACTAAATGGGTGTTCAAAAATAAATTGAATGAATATGGACAAGTTGTCAGGAATAAATCAATATTAGTCTGCAAAAGATATGCTCAAATGGAAGGTATTGACTATGATGACACTTTTTATCCAGTAACAAGGTTGGAAGCAATAAGACTATTTCTTGCTTTTTCTACTCATAAGAACTTCAAAGTCTATCAAATGGATGTGAAATCCAAATTTCTAAATGGAAAATTGGAAGAAGTATAGATAGAGAAACCACATGGTTTTCCATTGATAGATCAACCAAACATGGTTTTTAAATTAAAGAAATTATTATAAGGGTTGAAGCAAGCTCCTAGAGCTTGGTATTATAGATTGGAAAAATATCTACTGAAGCTTGGTTTCAATAAAGGCACTGTTGATAGTGATTTGTATTTCAAGGTAGATAATGAGGATATTTTGATTGTAGAACTATTTTTTGATGACATTATTTTTAGAGGTAATAATAAGTTGAGCCAAGAGTTTGCAATGGAGATGCAAAGTGAATTTTAAATGTCTATGATAGGAGAAATGAAATCTTTTGGGATTGCAAATTAATAAATTAGAGGATATGATTTTCATATCTTAGGTCAAGTATGTGAAGGAACTGTTGAAGAAGTTAAAGTTGGATTAATCAAAACCAGTGGGTAGACCTATGGTGACCAAATACAAGTTGTCAAAGGATGATGAGTCCCCTAAAGTTAATCAGTCTAGATATAGGCCAAGGGTTGGTGGTTTATTTTACTTAACTCATACAAGACCATATATCATGAACATTATGTGTCTTGTAGAGATATTTCAAGGAGTTCCAAAGAAGAGTCATAAAGTAGTTGTGAAGAGGATATTCAAATATATAAGAGGGACAGAGGACCTTGGGATATGGTATCCTAAAGGATAAGATTACACTTTGTGTGCATATAAAAATGTTGTTTGGGAAGGTGATGTTGATGAAAGGAAAAGTAAAAGTGGTGGCACTTTATTTTGTGGTAAAATATTGGTTTCTTGGATGAGAAAGAAGAAAAACTCTATCTCCTTATCTACTACTGAGGAAGAGTACATTTTTGTTGCTAGTATACAAAAGTAGTATGGATGAATAAAATATTATCAGATATTAGAATTATCTTTGATTATCCTATTGTCATATTCTATGATAATTCAAGTGCTATTAATGTTTATAAGAATCTTGTGCATCAATCAAGGACAAAGCATATATCAATCAAGTTCCATTTTATGAGAGAGAAGGTGAATGAAAAGGAAGTAAGATTAGAGTATATTACTACCAAGGAATAGGTTGTTAATATATTCACAAATTCATTTCCTAATGATACATTTTAAAATATTAGAGGCAAGTTGGGGGTGATTATCCATCCTAATTGGAACTAAGATAAAGAGGTGTGCATCAGTCTAATGGGCTTAACAATCTTATTTTATGATCCAAATTAATGTGAGGAGATTATTACTTAGGGGAATATTCAGTTGGTGCTTATTGGTCTCAGAGAGAGAGAGAGAGAGATTTATTTTCCATTGATGTCAAAGGGGGAGAAGAAAGAATGTGAAAAATACTTGGGGTGAGAGATGAAAGGGGAAGTTGTTGATTTCTTATTTTTTACAATATGTATTTCCATTAATGCCAAAGGAGGAGATTGTTGGGTAGATGCACATATGTATTGGAAGACACATTTTTTGAATTTGTTTTCATTTATGTAAATATGTTTGTTGGACAATTTGGACAATGGTGTAGTATGCTAAGAGGTTCAATTATTGAAGAAAAGTGGTCATAGACATCATGGGATGTTCTAGATAGTCTTTAATTGGTGTATGTCAAGTTACAAAGGTGCGTATAATGATTTGGATATGATATGAGGTTAGGTATGGTGACTTGTTCTTATACTGGTAGACAGTGTTAACAGTGTGACTAAAATAGGTTTGGTGTAAACTTCCAAGTTGATATTTTTCTTTGTGCATCTCGGTGTATGTTTGGGACATTCTAATGTGTCTTCAATTCAAAAGGTTTGTGGTCCAAAGGTCCACAAGGCACTTTTTAGGATTTAGAGTGGATGTTGATAGTGTTCTTGAGGTCTGACATGAGAGATGTTGGCAAATCCAATGATTTGGATGAGTTAAAATATTTTTGTGTTATTCATGATGCTATGGATGTTCTTGGATTATGCTTTTTTCTGAGTTGGTGGTTCACATCAATTGTGGTGATTGGTTAAGAAGGATTTTTCAGTCGGTGATGGTTTTCTTTATGTTCTTGGTCGACATGATTAGTAAAATGTTTTGTGGAAATTTTAGGCATGATTTGTGGTCATGTTATGAGATCGAGGTTGTTGATAAGGATAATTTATATGTTTTGGATGGCATAATTTGATCAGGATTATTATTTTTGGTGTGTGGATTTGAAGTTTGAAATTAGGGTTGAGCCAACCTTGTTTTTTTTTCCAAGGTTGATTAAATATATATGTTTAGGGAAATATTTTGTATTGTGGATGCTAGATTGATTGTGAAGCAAGGGTGGAAGATATGTTGGAAATCAAATTGTTTGGTTGTAAGAGGCGGAGAAGGGTTGAACAAAGATTTGTATTCTACTTTATTTGAACTAACCTAGGCATGAAAAAGATGTCATTATACAGTTTATAAAAATTATTATGATCATTGTAGTGATCTTGTAAGGAAGTTGTTATGCCCTGCATCCCCGTCCCTACATTTTGTGTGCAAAATGTTGGGTCCCCCTTTTTTTGCTTTTGCTTGCGGCTTTGCCCTGTCTTTCTTTCCCTTTTTGTTTTCTTTCTCTGGGGTTTTCTTCCCCAGTGTGTCATTTTGCTGTTTGGTTTTCTCCTCCGGGACTCCGGTCCCGGAGGTTGCCTTTTGTTGGAAACCGGATTCTGAACTCCGGGATTATTCGCCATGATGTTCTTAGGAATATTATCATGAGGAATCCCCAGGCCCGGAGTCTGGAGGTTTTTCCTGACCGGAGATCGCTGAAAGGAGGAGGATTACCTTTTACCACGGGTATAAATAGGTTTTGTCTGTCACTTTCACATTTACTACGATTAAAACTTTCAAGCACTTAGAGAGAATTAAAGAGCGATTTCAAAGCGATTTGCAGGAGGTTTATGGTAATTAACGTTAACGATTTTCAGCCATTCTCAGGCAGGTGCAAGTGCTTCGTGGTGTGATTCTAACTGATTGACAACCCGAGCCATTGCAAAGCTCCCGTGGTAACCCTGGTTTTTCCTCCACCTTCTGCGTTCTCAGGTTGGTGATCCTGTTTTCCAGCTCTCTGGCTTTTCTTTGGTTTTGTTCAATTTTTGTTTGTCTGGCTTTGTTTTGTTTTTGTCTCGTCTGGTTCATTCTGTTCCTGGCTTTGCCACCCGTTGGTGGGTCAGCTCTGCCAGAGGGTTGTCCACCCTCTTTGCAGAAGTTGTTTGTTTGTAAATAATGTAAATAGTGTAAGTAGTGGTCTGTTCATAAATTGTGTATATATTGTACATATATGTTTCTGCCTTGTCTGGTTTTCTTGCGGGCGTCATCCCGTGTTGTATACTTGTGTATATATGTATAATAGTTGTATAAAACCCTTGTATATCTCCTTATTTCTTTGTATATACCCCTAGGCTCCATGTATATCCTTCCAGGTGGCTTGACAAGCTGGTCGAGTCCCCCCTCTGTCTGGTTTTCTGCCTCCGAGTTCACTTCGAGGCAGAAAACCACTTGTTTGAAACTCGGCTCTCGGCTGGTTTCAAATAGGTGATTTTCTCTCTCCTCCATGAAGTCTATCAGAACCTCATTTACGTCCCATGTGCGCAATCAATTCCAGCCAAGTGGCTTTCCCTTTTCGCGTGTTCGGATAGTTGGCTTCCCCGTCATCGCCATCGCATCCATTTAATGCCAACACACGTGGCGTCCACGTGGGCTCGACAACTTGCCTTTTCACACATCCTTGCTAACGGTCATTTCTTCAGGCTTCGGGCCTCTTACCACCCTCTATCCTGTGTCTTCACCAAAGCATGATAAAATTTTCCAGACTCGGATATATGTGTTGATGTCTTAAGTTTGCAATGTGTTTTTCTTTTTGGGTATCTTTGCATAAAACTAACTTTTTAGGGAAGGCGAACACCACGGTGGTAAGATTTCTTGGACCCCGGAATGATTATTTTGATAAAAATATTCTGACGGTCGCTTTGTCTTGCAGGTTCCCAGAGTTATCTTCCAAACATGTCTGAAGCGTCTGCATCATCTCCTCCCGAAAGCCCAGAATTACCAACCACAACAGAAACCAGGGCAGCAGCAAAGTCAAAGATGGAGAAAGCCCTAGAGAAGCTTCCCCTCACCATGAAGTATGTACAGGATAATGCCATTTTGGGCTCAAAGATTGAGTCCAAGGTAAAACTAATGACCGAAACCAATGTCAAAACTTGGGAAGAAATGCAGGCCCTGGTGAAGATAATGCACATCCAGCGACAGGCTGGAGAAAAACTCGCAATCAACGTTGGGGGTTCTGGAATCCTCCAGGAAGCTTGGTTCCCCTGCTCCGTGCAATCTCCGAAGCTTATCTTAACACTAGCTGCCAACTACAACTCTTTGATTTGGGTCGTTATGCTCGCGGCTGCAGAACCCACGGGATACCCCACTCCACTGGTGTCCCTCGACCCAGTCACATTCCAGGCAGACCTGGGTATCCCGCAATTTGATAAGGCCGCGGTGGTCACAAGGACTGACGCCTTGAAATAGTTTACACAACTGGAGGAAGCTTCCCAGGTGTACATGAACACCAACTAGCTTAAGGCCCCAAAGAGATACCCAAAGAGGATGAAGATAGAAATTCCCCACTCTAAATTCAAGGAGAGCATCCAGATGGGGATAATAGCATTAGCTTGGGTATTTGGGCAGCCCTCCACCCAGGAGTTTTCCAAATGGATGTACTATTTCCTCCTTGGCATCTCCACCAAGGGAGGATTCTTCGACTGGGCGATAATAATCTCCAATCATGTCGACTCCCAATTCTAGTAGTTGAACCAGAAGAAGAAGTTCTACATGTCTTCTTATGTTTCTGGGCCCTGGCCCAGCAGAGGCCCCACTCCAATGGCCTACTTACAGACAGCGTGCTTGGGATTGGCCTGGGACAAAAAGCATCATGGGACCATTTTCCACAGATTCAATGGGAGGCCAGCTTCCCTAGTTTCTGCTGGGTAAATGATTCGTTCATTTACTACCACCTGCTCACACCTGCTCGGGATGCTAGATACCGCCTATCTACTGAGGTGATGAAGTTAGTTAGTAGTTATGGGCACTACTATATCCAATTCTAGCAGCATAGATATATTAGGGTCGTCGGCTTCTCCAAAAAACCCTACTTGTTGCCCAAGCATTGTGGGGACAAGATCGTGCTGCTGAAATATTGCCGACAAATGATGGAGTTGCATGCCTTCTTTGCACTTAAGAAGGTCCCCAACGTCCCGTTCCCAATCACCTATGGGAACTACACTTGCAGTCTGGCCATCGCAAAAGAGGTAGACAATGAGCTAAAAAGTTATAACTTGCAAGAATTTTATCTGGTGCGGAGAAATTTTGATCCGCATGGCAAAATTGCAACGAGAATGCCCCGGGCTTCAGAGCCCCATCATATACACATGGAAGACTTCTGGGCTGATTGCCAGGATGACATGGATGTGTGGAGCAGGCACTATGATAGAATGATAACCAAAATGATGCAGGAACTGAAGCTCTAGAGATTCCCTTTAGGCTTCTCTTACGCCGCCCCCACCATAGATCCCCAGTACAAAGAAAAGGGGATCGATAAAATGGCACTGCCGGCAATGGATTGGGCCACCCAGGAGGGGCCCATGATTAAGGACTTAACTCAGGAGGTGATCAAGCGAATTCATGCCTATTTCAAGAAGGTGTGCCCCGGGAGTATGCATCAAGCTCCCTGATCGGTGCCAAAATTAGCACCACAGCTGGTACCAAGATTGACCCCGGGGGCCGGGACGTCTTCACAGGGTGCAGACAAAGGAAAGGGAATAGCTACAACCCCCTCCGCGCAAGAAGTCCCTATACAAGAATAGATCAAGCAATCTTTGGTAGCCTCCCAACAAATGAGGGAGCAGTTAATAACGAGGCTTGCCACTCCCCTGCTCATGGACAGACCAATTCATCCTCCTTCCTCCCCGTCACTGGCAGCCCTAATGGTGAAGGCAACGGGGGTGGATCCCATGGAAGCGGTAGCAATAAGAGACGCGGGGCCACCATTGGTTACCCAGAGGAAGAGAAAGGACATCAAGCAGCCTAAGGCAGAACCAGCACCAGAGGCATCTCTCCCTCAAGAAATAGAGATCCTTTCTTCTAGTTCCCCAGAACTGGAGAAAGAAATAGAGCCTGTAGAGGTCCCGGCCAGTCCCCCTCAAGAAGAAGAATTTGATGTATTTGTGGCCGATGAGTTTGGAAACTTGCAGGGGGATGATAGACAAGCAGAGGTAGAGGTCCCAGGGGAGGGACAAGAGGCTGCAGAGCTAGAAGATATGGAACAAGAGCCTACACAAGAACAACAGGCAGAAGAAAAGGAGCTAGAGCCAGAGATTATCTCTAGGGCTCAAGAGATGCAAGGTCCGGGAGTGGACTAATTAAAGCAAAGTGAACAGAGGGCATCTGCTAGGGGAACCAGACCTCTAGGAATAACCGTAAACCCAGCCGCCGTGTTCCAAGGGCCACTCCCGGGAGAAACCTTCAGTTAGGTTATCACAGCGGTCCAAACTCTAAATCTTGGCCCGATACCTCCCCTACTACCAACTGAGGAAGAAGCTCTGGCAGAAGAAGAACAAGAAGAAGAAGAGCAGCTTGAAGAAGAAATCCCCGAGGAAGCCTATCAGGGTCCAGACCCAGCGATTGATATACAGGACCAGGCTGAGGAGATGGAGGTTGAAAAGAATGTTGCTACAGAAGAAATTGAGGCTGGGAGAAGGACGGATGAAGTCTACATCACTGAGGAGCAACAGCCACCGGATACCGGGAGGGGATCAGGAGAATAAACACTGGCAGGAAGGCCACCTCCCCCACCTCAGTGGCTAGTAGAAAGCAGAAAGAGAAAATCTCAGTCCACTCCGGTGATTCCTCTCTCCTTGGCCGAAATGATGGCCCAAGTTTAGGCCCTGCCGAAGGCGAAGAAAGCCTGGATAGTTCACACTTTGTGAACTGGGCCGAGCAGAGAAATGGTTGCCATTGTGGCAACACCTCCCCTGGACGCCGATGAAGCAACTGCAGACCCCGCAGATTACAATGTTGCAGAGGTATCCCTGGGAAAAAGAGGAAAGCAAGGTGAGGTAGACTTGCTTAAGGAGGCAGCACGGGCAGTGGAGGCCCGATATGAGAAAGAGGCCCAGAGGCTCAAAGCTGAGAAA
>MU225042.1:575790-596662 GCA_018584345.1 Thuja plicata | reverse complement strand
ACAATGTTGCAGAGGTATCCCTGGGAAAAAGAGGAAAGCAAGGTGAGGTAGACTTGCTTAAGGAGGCAGCACGGGCAGTGGAGGCCCGATATGAGAAAGAGGCCCAGAGGCTCAAAGCTGAGAAAGAAAAAAATGCAAATCTTATGGGGTTGCTTACTGAGCTTGCCAGACCCATCAATGTTTCCCCTCCAGAGACCTCCACATCAGAAGAATTACCGCAGAGTGACATAGACTCCCTACAAGTAATGAAAAAGAAGGCCCAAGCAGTAGACAAATGGGTCACCCTCCAAATAGGAGACACCCAGCGTTTCCTAGCGTCCACTCTCCCAGACTTATACACAGCCCAGAAAATTATTCATCAGGTGAAAGATCTTATTGAGCAGTGAGAGAGTGACGCTGAAAATTACCAAGCGTGGAAGGTGGAGCTCAAAGAGCTCCTCACCTTGGGAGAGGATATAATTTCTAAATCTAGAATTATGGGTGAGGAATCATTTGATTTTGTAAGAACTCAGCACTCCAGACTTGACCTCACATTGGAGGTAACCAAGCAACTGGTAGAGTCCTTGCAAGAGAAGGTAAACCTTGTAAAATATTCTTCTAATTTATACAAGTCTTTTGTGATAAAGGTTTCCGGGGCTGATCCCCTTAGTATAGATACTTATACCCCCGAAGATTCAGTTTTGGGGAGTTTCGATGAAATGATGAAATCCCGGTATCAATCCCTGGAGGGGATGGATGGGGCCCAGATGGAAAAATTAACCAAGATGATACTTAAAGGTCATGACGCTGCAAGAATGGCAGATGAATTCAAAGGAAATGTTCTGGACCTGGGGGAAAAAGTTGAAGTGGCTAGGCACAGAAGGGCCAGCCTAAGAGAGATAGATGAGGATGACATTTCCTGCCTCCTTCAGGCCTTTAATGATAATAAGAAACCTTGAGATTTCTCTGGAGGCCGGGGAAAAACTCACTTTGAGTATTGTTTATTCTTTTGGAGACGTAAGTTCCCAGGTCCCGGAGTCCCGGATCTAAAATTTTGTATTATTTAAAGCGATTTGTGTCCCGGTCCCCGAGGCCGACTGGTCACTTTCAGAAGCGGTTAATAAAGACTGTCAGAGGGTAGTTGGCCACATCAAAGGGGCGTCGGCTTGGCAGTTGGTCTTCTGACAGGGTGGTCTTCTTGAGGCACCATTTGGAGGTACATCTGGCACATTGGAGACAGGGCACCGCACTTCCCATTTATGAGGAATGTAGCCTCGGTCCTTGAGGGACCTACTTCCTTCCTTTCTCCTTTCTGGTTCTCTTCTCGAGACTGATTCTTTCAATGTATATTCTTATCTTATTCTTTTGACAGACCTATTCTATCTCTAGGTCTTTTGTAGGGTGGCGCAGGTAGTACCGGCCCCCAGATATTGTATTTTATTAAAAACATGATGTAAATAGGGTTAGGGTTAGAAGAGTTGTATAAATAGGCAGATCGGCCTATTTTCAAGGGTCGGCGAAATTGATGATTTTGTTGTCCATAGAAATAGCAAAGCGATTTCTCTTTTTATTGCAGAGCTCAATGCTCCATGATTCTGTTCTTAATAGTTAGATGCTCCCTTGGAGTTGCCATTGTATCACACACCAGTGCTTGCTGGACTGAATATTAATGAAGAAGGAAGAATTCTTAGCAATGACGTTTGCATTCCTGCTTTTGAGTTAATGGTATTTCATGTTTTAATGTTCTTTATGTCTTTTACTCTAGTATGTTAAAGTAGATTAACAAACTCTTTACTCCCACTACTGATAAAATGCTAACTAATGGTTATGTGTTTCTTCGG
This sequence comes from Thuja plicata, assembly GCA_018584345.1. NCBI lineage: Eukaryota > Viridiplantae > Streptophyta > Pinopsida > Cupressales > Cupressaceae > Thuja > Thuja plicata. Next base: position 594,842 of record MU225042.1, on the reverse strand, counting down.
TATTTAGTGTAGTCTACCCGAGTATTATTGATGTTTCGGATATTTCAACATGACTATAGTTAGATGAAATACTTCTAACCCTGCATGATCTTTTTTATTTTATTTGCTGAGTATTGAGCGCTCAGAAAACCCTTACTTTGATCGAATCTCCGGAGAAGATGGGTTGAATAAACCAGCTATCCCCCTCAAAAATAGTCACCTCTCCCAACCGAGCCCCGCACCGTCGTGACCCGACACCCAGGTGCTTGAAGGCCCGGAGGATTTATTTCTCCCGGACAACCTTTTCAGGCGGAGTTGGCCGATTTCCCCGGAACCCGGTGACAACTTATGACTGTTGGCAGACCCGGTCAGCAAAACCCCATCAACAGAAACTGGCGCTAGAAGAAGGGCATGAACTCGTCCCCTTCCAGAGATTCTAATTTTACACCTTCTGAGGGTTCCCCGAGTTGTAGTTTTAGGAGATAAGCCTTCAGTGGGATTGGATCTTTCTCCCTAGCGAAATTTGAAAGAGTCCTTAGGTCCGCCCTGAATCCCAGAAAGTTTGTCGAGCTCGAGCCCCCTACTCGAAAGAAACGGACCTCAAAAGTCCTACCAGCCACTATTATCTGGGGATCTACCATACCCCTGAATACTCAAACTCCCCAAAAATTTCTGGGAACCAGTACCCGAGCTACCCAACATATAGTTCCCCCAATGGTGGCATATTTTGAAAACATCGGGTCTCTAATAGGCACTTTTCCAGGCGCAACCAATGATTTACCCTCTCACCCAGAGAAGATCTGCCTGCGATATAAGCACCTAGGCTCACGAACCGCAGAGGAACACCTACAGGCATACAAAGATGCCACAAACTGACACCGGATCCAACATGAGGATGTTGTGACCCGTATGTTCCCCTTGTCCCTAGGACAAAGCAAGTTGAACTGGTACCTTAACTTGCCTGCCAACTCCATCAACACTTGGCAGGATATGGAGGACGCCTTCTTGGCTGCCTTTTGCGTGCACGTAGACCCAGCCTGGACCCACAACCAGTTCATCTCCATCAGAAAGGAACCTAATGAACCTCTTGCAGCATTCAACCATAGGTTCCAACGCGCCCTGAAGCGGTGCACGGGCCCTTTCATTCCATCCCCGGAGGTAACCATATAGACCTACCTCAACGTGATGGACCCTTTCGTTGCCACTCTCCTTTGGAGAACAACCGCCGCGGGCGACCGAGACACCTTGGAAAAAGTCTACAACCTAGCCTTAGAGTTGTCCCGTGGTCTCAATAAGTCCCCGGGCGGGATCAGGCAGAGCACGCCTTTCAACATGGTCCCCGGTGGAGCTGCGTATGTCAGGGGCTATAACCCCAATCTGGAAATAGGTGCCCCTTCGATAGAAATTAATCCCCCACCACCCTTGATAGAACAACAGGAATGGTATGTTTACCCAGTCCAAACCCAGATGACACCAGGTCTGGAAGTCTTCCCTTGGAATCAGCCACTGCAGACACAACAGACTCAGACACAACTGTCTGGAGTGCCATTTTTTCAGTCATCCGCGACTGGAGGGTTGCCGCCCTCGACTCTGGCTAATATTGCTACCTTCCCAGGAAGCCAACAATAGCAACAACCATCACTTTGTGACGCTAACACTCAGTTGACCGCCGAGGTTGAATCCCTCCGGCGAATGTTGTCCACCTTGAGCATGGACATGGGCCAACTAAAGGTAGGATCCTATGCACCCCAGAATTCAAATTCGCAGAGAGGGAATATTTTCTCCAGCCAACGAAATAATAGTGCCGAAGGGAGAAACTTTAACAATGGGTCTCGGCCCAATCAGCAACAATGGAATAACAATGCCAACACCGGAGGCCCCCCTCCGAACCAAAATACCAACCAAAATGGTGCTGGACCATCACACTTTACGCCTGTCACAGACTTCCAGCCCATGACCAACTGGTGTAGATTACACGATACTGGCTCACACAATGAGGTAAATTGTGCCACTTTGGAGAAGGTCATCATGATCTCCCAGCTGGACAAGCAGCAATCGCATGATACTACCCCTCCAGAGCCTCCTGTCCAGGAAACAACCCACAACGCCTTCACCTGCGACACCATCTTCTTCAGGACTTCCGGAGAAGATGAAGAAGAATCCGAATTGCAGGGATTCTTTGACGAATCCATTCCGCCCTTCGAGGCCAAAGCTTTTACTAACCCACGGACTCCATACAATACTCAGAGTCAGGCTGGTAAAGGACCAATTTACATGCCTGTGCCCCCTACCAAAGATACTCCTCCTCCCCGGAACAACACGACTGAGTGACCCACGCCTCCAAAAGGTCCTAGCTCTAACCAAGCAAAAGATCTCACGGAGGAAAATCACCAGTTCCCGGGAGGAAGATTTGACATTACGAAGGCGTTAGAACGGACCACCACCTCCATGACCCTGATGGAGGTTTTGTTGAATTGTCCCGAGCAGAAGAAGTCTCTTCTAAAGATCTTAGGGAACTCGAAAGCTATCAGCCGCCCACCCAAGACCGTCTCATTTGAAGATGCTAATGCAGTTGTCTTCTGTGAAAGCAATGAGGATCCTCCCTTCTTACTAGGCTTGAATATACATGGCAAGAACATACACAATTGCCTAGTAGATTTCGGAGCTTTGGGTAATATCATGCCCTTGTCTATTTGTCAGAAGCTCAGATTGCACCCCACCCCGTCTAATGGTGCAGTGATCCAGTTGGATAAGACTGCTGTGAAAATGGTGGAGGAATTAAAGAACATCCAGATACATCTTATCCAGGACCCCAGGATAGCCAGCTTCATTGACATCCAAGTGGTGGACATCCCAGAGACTTACAGGATGTTTCTAAGTTGAAATTGGTCTAAGTCCTTGAATGGATACTTTTCGACTGACTTCACCCACTTGTGGCTTCCATGGGAAGGAGAATCAAATAAGATCCGGGTTGAAAGTGAACCCTGGATGAAGCAGGCCCTTACCGAAGTTGGAAGGGTCAACGAGGTCTTTTTCTCTGAGACTTCTCTAGGGGTGTACAAACCTTTTGAAATTCTAACATTTGATTTCATCCCCGGAGAAGATCCCGCCATACTACAAAGAGCCCAAGACCTCGAAGAAAAGATGAGAGTCAAAGTCAACTCCCAAGGTGCCACAGCAACTCTTGCCACACTCCTGTCTGACACTTGGTGCCGAGTACACTACCAGAAACATTCAGAACTAGAGTGTGGGCCATGTCTCTCAATCACTAACCGGCACCTTGATACCCTCCGGAACAAGCAACATGTAGCGGATTCCCCGAGACCCAGTGCCCCTATGGGAGATGCTCCTTTGGTGTCATCTCCCCGGGAATCCCAAATTCAAAAAACTCTGGAGGAAAATTCTACACTCGCGTCGGTAGTCCTGGAGACACCCCCTAAATCCCCCAGCAAGAATCCAAAGACTACTTCACCCCAGCCCCAAATTACAAACAATGACTTATGGACCCTTAAGTTTTATGGGTCACGATCCAAACAGGGTTGTGGGGCCGGGGTAGAATTAATCAACCTGTGAGGGAAATCCTTCCTCACGTCCTATAGGCTACAGTTTAACTGTACAAACAATGTCACAGAGTACGAGGCTTTGGTCCTCAAACTCTTATTCGCATTAAGGAAAGGTATCACCTGCCTCCGGGCTCTAGGTGATTCAGAGTTGATTGTCAAACAAGTCCGGAGTTAATACACTTGTCATGACAAAAGGCTGGCCGCATACCGCAACCGAGCTTGGAGCCTTATCAAAGATTTTAATGCCTTCGGCATTGACCTTATTCCCCAGCAATGAAACTATGTCCCGAACGCCCTTGCCATTTCTGCCAGCACACTCGAGCCAATGGCCGGCTCGCAACTCTAGAGATTTTCAGTTGAGATGGTCCCCACCCCGTCCATCCCAGATAATGTCACCCACTTTCAGGTCTTTGAGGACGATCAACATATCCTGGCCTTCATGGCCAATGTTGGTGTCTTTGGGGATCAAATAGTGGAGGAATGAGACCATGACGATACTGGGCAGGGTGATGAAGACGATGGGATCATGGACCTGCCCACTAACACTATCCCAAAGGGGATGGTTGCATTGGAATGAATCTTCGACTCAGACCCTCAGGCTCGTGAGAAGGTGTCATCCTCCTCTAAGGGAGGAAATTTTGAAAAGGTTAACATCGGCCAGCCCGGTGAAGAGAAAATCATCCACATAGGTACCTCCTGTTCCCCTGAGGAAAAGGAGAAGATTCTCATGGTTCTCCGAGAATACATCGATGTAATTTCCTGGGGCTATGAAGACTTGAAAATGTATGATACATCCATCATGACCCATACTATTCTCCTAAAACCTGATGCTAAGCCCTTTCAGCAAAAGCAAAGACCGGTCAACCCCCTGATAGAGCCTTTGATTTGCCAAGAGGTAGAGAAACTATTGTCAGCCCAGATAATCTTCCCAATCCGGCACACTACGTGGGTTGCCAACCTGGTCCCTGTAAGGAAGAAGAACGATGAGATCCGCCTTTGCGTGGATTTCTAAAATTTGAACAAGGCATCTAAAAAAGATAATCACCCTCTCCCCTCATTGGATGAGGTGTTGCAGATAGTAAATAGATCTCAGATGATGTCTTTCTTGGATGGATATTCGGGGTACAACCAGGTCATGGTCAAGTATGAGGATAGAGAGAAAATATCATTTACCACTAAGTGGGGAACGTTTGTGTACAGAAGAATGCCCTTCGGCTTGATCAATGCAGGGGCTACATTTCAAAAGGCCATGGACATTGCGTTTGAGGGCCTCTTAAATCATTGCATAATCATCTACATGGATGATTTGACCATCTTTTCCTGGGACAGGCATGATCATCCCGCCCACCTCGCTCAGATCTACGAGAGATGTCGCTGGTATGGAATATCCCTCAACCCTAAGAAGTGCATATTCGGGGTCACCAAGGGGAAGTTGCTTGGGCATATTGTCTCTGAGAAGGGTATATCCATAGACCCTAATAGAGTTGAAGCATTGTTGAATCTACAGATGCCTGGAAGCAAGAAAGAAATGCGATCCTTTTTTGGAAAAATCAACTTCGTACGACGCTTCATCACGGGATTCACAGAAATAGTTAAACCACTCAATGAGATGATGAAAAAGGATACCAAGATTGAGTAGAGTCTTGAAGCAAAATGGGCATTCACCCAGATCAAACAGACCATAACAGAGGCACCGGGCCTGGCTAGTCTAGACTATTCCCTTCCATTTTACATTTACTCATTTGCTTTGCCGCATTCTGCTGCGGCAGTTTTGACCCAAAAGGTTGAAGGGGAGGAATGACCAATAGCTTTCATGAGTTCCCCCTTCAAGAATGTCGAAGTTCGATATTCATCACTAGAAAAATAGGCCTTCGCTCTGGTCCACACCGTGAAGAAATTCTGGCATTACATTCTTCAGAGCAAAGTGCATGCTATCATTCCAGACCAGGCCGTCAAATCTCTATTGATGCAGAGTGAATTGGGCGAAAGACGGGGGAAATGGATGGCCATCCTCTAGGAATATGACTTAGAAATGCAGCCCATGAAGATAGTTCAAGGCCAAGGACTAAGTCGGGCGATGGCAGAAGAGACTCCCTGCATAGAATGCCAAACTTACATAGTGGAGTCCATTACCCAAGACCCGTGGTATACCGATTTGGTATACTTATTACTAAACAATAAATGTCTGGAGGGGTTGCCTCCCAAAAAATGCCGCGCCCTGTGGATGAAAAGCGCACACTTCATGATCAAAAATTCTACGTTGTACCATAGAAATTTTGAGGGGGTGTACCTCCGGTGCATCGACAAAGACCAAGCTGTGAGAATAATCGATGAATTCCACGGACAGTTTGGAACAGGGCATGGCTCAGCCGATGCCACCACCCATCAGATTCTTCGGGCTGGATATTATTGGCCCTGTATATTCAGAGACATTTACGCTCATGTAAGGAAATGCCATACTTGCCAAATTATAGTGCATCATGAGCATAACCCAACCATGCCTCTACAACCAGTCTACGAGGCTAGACCATTTGCCCAATGGGAATTCAACTTCATCAGGGAGATCAACCCCAACTTATCTGCCAACCACCGATACATCCTTACTGCTACTGATTACTGCACTCGATGGTCGGAAGCTATACCTTGTAAAAACAACACGACAGACGTAGTTATTAAGTTCTTGGAAGAAAACATCATCACACGGTTTGGGATGCCCTTTGCTTTGGTATGTGACAATGGTCCGGCGTTTTCCTCAGCACAATTACTTGAATGGACCTACAATCAGAAGATCACACTGAAGTTCTCCAACAACTATTACCCCCAGGGAAACGGTGTTGCTAAATCAACAAATAAAAATCTACTTGAAGTGATTAAGCACCTGCTAGAACAGAATTCCTGGGATTGACACCAAAAATTGAAATTCGCCCTCTGGGCGGATCGCATTCGCGTCAAGGCCACCCTGAGAACATCACCATTCCACCTGGTTTATGGCCAGAACCCTGTATTCCTGGTCAACTTACAGATCCCAGTTTTACAATTCATATAGGAATTCAACAATAGGGACAACATTATGGAGGTTCAGCTCCTAAATCTTGTGCGGATGGAAGAACAAAGAGACGTAGCCCTTGAACATTTCGCGTGTCATCAAGCAGTGGTAAAACAATGGTTTGATAAAAGATCCCAATACAAAGCTTTTCAGATTTCAGATCTGGTCTTGTTGTGGGACAAGGCCTAGGAGAAGAAAGGAAAACACACCAAGTTCCAGCGGCTCTGGCTCGGACCATACCTAATCTCAGAAATCTGTGGGGCAAATACTTACCGCCTCAACACCCTGACTGGGGAACCTGTCGCATTGCCCGTTAATGGACAGTTTCTCAAACACTACTTCGAGTAAGATAAGTTCATCCTAAGTTGTATTATATGTAAATCTTTCCATTTGTAAATATCTCTTTCGGGTGTCTCGTTGCGAGGTGCCCTGCCTTGTAAATAGCCTTGTCGACTGTCCTCCGGGATAGTCCTCTTTTCCCGTCTTGGTTTTCATTTTTGGTTTTCTTTCGGTCCCAGTGTTTTGTTCTGTCTTGCAAGAATTGGAATGCTTTGCATAACATTGGCCTCCGATATAATGTCTACGGCATGGTGAACTTTAGAATCTATCTTTAGCACGGTGGAATCAACCTGGTCTCCGGGGTTGTTTCACGGGTTATGGCACATTTTGAGCAATCTCCATTGGGTGTTGTCTCCGGGGGCCTGGCAATCAGTGAACATAAATAATACAAGGAATAAGTAATTGGACATATTGAGGGTAGATCGGCTATACTCTTTGATTGACCCAGGTCTGAAACTTCAAAGAATTCTCCCTGGGTCTGGAGTTTTATCCTCTCTTCAAATATCTAAACGCAGGTGGATAGGTGAAAGAAGTACCACCATTAAAATTAGCTAAGCTTAAGCTTAATGGTGAAAGAAGTACCGCCTTCCCCACCCAAAAACAAATAAAATAACAAGAGAAAAAGTAGAATAAACCTCCGGTCTCCGGGGGAAACGAGAAAATTGATGACTGGTTCGATGTGATTAGTACCCCTTTTCTATTCCTCCCAAAGGTCATCGGCTTGATTTCCTTCCCAAGCACACATGAAACCACTGATGAAAGACTCCAGACTGACTCCTGTGTGGTTGGATTCTCTCGAATATGTCTCTCTTTGCCTATTAGACGCTTTGGGAAGCGGCTTGTTCCAGTTTTGTTAACCAGAGATCCTTTGGTTCTCAAATACGCTAAGGCATTTGTCCCAGATAGTCGCCATTTGTTATACCCTGCATCCCCGTCCCTACATTTTGTGTGCAAAATGTTGGGTCCCCCTTTTTTTTCTTTTGCTTGCGGCTTTGCCCTGTCTTTCTTTCCCTTTTTGTTTTCTTTCTCCGAGGTTTTCTTCCCCGGTGTGTCATTTTGCTGTTTGGTTTTCTCCTCCAGGATTCCGGTCTCGGAGGTTGCCTTTTGTTAGAAACTGGATTCCAGACTCTGAGATTATTCACCATGATATTCTTAGGAATATTATCACGAGGAATCCCCGGGCCTGGAGTCTGAAGGTTTTTCCTGATCGGAGATCGCCGGAAGGAGGAGGATTACCTTTTGCCACGGGTATAAATAGGTTTTGTCTGTCACTTTCACATTTATCACGATTAAAACTTTCAAGCACTTAGAGAGAATTAAAGAGCGATTTCAAAGTGATTAATAGAGCATTTGCAGGAGGTTTATGATAATCAACACTAACGATTTTTAGCCATTCTCAGGCAGGTGCAAGTGCTTCGTGGTGCAATTCTGGCCGATTGACAACCTGAGCCATTGCAGAGCTCCCGTGGTAACCCTGGTTTTTCCTCTGCCTTCTGCGTTCTCAGGTTGGTGATCCTATTTTTCAGCTCTCTGGCTTTTCTTTGGTTTTGTTCGATTTTCATTTGTCTGGCTTTGTTTTGTTTCTGTCTCGTCTGGTTCGTTCTGTTCCTTGCTTTTCCGCCCATTGGTGGGTCGGCTCTGCCAGAGGGTTGTCCACCCTCTGTGTAGAATTTGTTTTTCTATAAATAATGTAAATAGTGTAAGTAGTGGTCTGTTTGTAAATTGTGTATATATTGTACATATCTATTTCTGCCTTGTCTGGTTTTCTCGCGGGCATCATCCCGTGTTGTATACTTGTGTATATGTGTATAATAGTTGTATAAAACCCCTGTATATCTCCTCATTTCTTTGTATATACCCCTCGGCTCCATGTATATCCTTCTGGGTGGCTTGACAAGCTGGTCGAGTCCCCCCTCTGTCTGGTTTTCTGCCTCCGAGTTCGCTTCAAGGCAGAAAACCACCTGTTTGAAACTCATCTCTTAGCTGGTTTCAAACAGGTAGTTTTCTCTCTCCTCTATGAAGTCTATCAGAACCTCATTTACGTCCCATGCACGCAATCAATTCCAGCCAAGTGGCTTTCCCTTTTCGCGCGTTCGGACAGTTGGCTCCGCCGTCATCGCCATTGCATCTATTTAATGCCAACGCACGTGGCGTCCACGTGGGCTCGACAAATTGCCTTTTCACACATCCTTGCTAATGGTCATTTCTCTAGGCTTTGGGCCTCTTACCACCCTCTATCCTGTGTCTTTGCCAAAGCATGATAAAATTTTCCAGACCCGGATATATGTGTTGATGTCTTAAGTTTGCAATGTGTTTTTCATTTTGGGTATCTTTGCATAAAACTAACTTTTCAGGGAAGGCCAACACCACGGTGGTAAGATTTCCCAGACCCTGAAATGATTATTTTGATAAACATATTATGACGGTCACTTTGTCTCACAGGTTCCTGGAGTTATCTTACAAACATGTCTGAAGCGTCCGCATCATCTCCTCCCGGAAGCCCAGAATTACCAACCACAACAGAAACCAGGGCAGCAGCAAAGTCAAAGATGGAGAAAGCCCTAGAAAAGCTTCCCCTCACCATGAAGTATGTACAGGATAATGCCATTGTGGGCTCATAGATTGAGTCCAAGGTAAAACTAATGACCGACGCCAATGTCAGAACTTGGGCAGAAATGCAGGCCCTGGTAAAGATAATGCACATCCAGCGACAGGCTGGAGACAAACTCGTAATCAACGTCGGGGGATCTGGAATCCTCTAGGCGGCTTGCTTCCCCTGCTCTGTGCAATCTTTGGAGCTTATCTTAACACTGGCTCCCAACTACAACTCTTCGGTCTGGGCCGTTATGCTCGCGGCTGCAGAACCCACGGGATACCCCACTCCATTGGTGTCCCTCAACCCAGTCACATTCCAGGCAGGTCTGGGTATCCCGCAATTTGATAAGGCCACAGTGGTCACAAGGACTGACGCCTTGAAATAGTTTACACAACTGGAGGATGCTTCCCGGGTGTACATGAACACCAACTGGCTTAAGGCTCCAAAGAGAGACCCAAAGAGGACGAAGATAGAAATTCCCCGCTCTGAATTCAAGGAGAGCATCCAGATGGGGATAATAGCATTAGCCTGAGTATTTGGGCAGCCCTCTGCCCAAAATTTTTCCAAATGGATGTACTGTTTCCTCCTTGGCATCTCCACCAAGGGAGGATTCTTCGACTGGGCGACAATAATCTCCAATCATGTCGACTCCCAATTCCAGCAGTTGAACCAGAAGAAGAGGTTCTACATGTCTTCTTATGTTTTCTGGGCCCTGGCCCAGCAGAGGCCCCACTCCAACGGCCTACTTATAGACAGCGTGCTCGGGATTGGCCTGGGACAAAAAGCACTGTGGGACCATTTCTCACAGATTTAATGGGAGGCCAGCTTCCCCAATTTTTTCCAGGTAAATGATTCGTTCATTTACTACCACCTGGTCACACCTGCCCGGGATGCTGGATACCGCCTATCTACTAAGGCAATGAAGTTAGTTAGTAGTTATGGGCACTACTATATCCAATTCCAGTAGCATACATATATTAGGGTCGTCGGCTTCTCTGGGAAACCCTACTTGTTGCCCAAGCATTGTGGGGACAAGATCGTGTTGCTGGAATATTGTCGGCGAATGATGGAGTTGCATGCCTTCTTTGCACTTAAGAAGGTCCCCAACGTCCCGTTCCCAATCACCTATGGGAAATACACTTGCAGTCTGGCCACCGTAAAAGAGGCAGATAATGAGTTAAAAAGTTATAACTTGCAAGAATTTTATCTGGCACGGAGAAATTTTGATCCGCATGAAAAAATTGCAATGGCAATGCCCCGGGATTCAAAGCCCCATCATATACACATGGAAGACTTCTGGGCTGATTGCCAGGATGACGTGGATGTGCGGAGCAGACACTATGAAAGAATGACAGCCGAAATGATGCAGGAACTGAAGCTCCAGAGATTCCCTCTGGGCTTCTCTAACGCCATCCCCACCATAGATCCCCAGTACAAAAAAAAGGGGATCGATAAAATGGCACTGTCGGCAATGGATTGGGCTGCCCAGGAGGGGCCCACGATTGAGGACTTCACTTGGGAGGTGATCGAGCGAAGTCATGCCTATTTCAAGAAGGTGTGCCCTGGGAGTATGCGTCAAGCTCCCCGACTGGCACCAAAATTAGCACCACAGCCGGTACCAAGATTGACCCCAGGGGCCGAGACTTCTTCGTAGAGTGCAGACAAAGGAAAGGGAATAGCTACAACCCCCTCCACGCAAGAAGTCCCTATACAAGAACAGATCAAGAAATCTATGGCAGCCTCCCAGCAAATGAGGGAGCAGTTAATAACGAGGCTTTCCACTCCCCCGCTCATGGCCAGACCAATTCGTCCTCCTTCCTCCCCGTCGCTGGCAGCCCTAATGGTGAAGGCAATGGGGGTGGATCCCATGGAAGCGGCAGCAATAAGAGATGCGGGGCCACCATTGGTTACCCGGATGAAGAGAAAGAACATCAAGAAGCCTAAGGCCGAACCAGCGCCGGAGGCATCTCTCCCCCAAGAAATAGAGATCCTTTCTTCTAGTTCCCCAGAATCGGAGAAAGAAACAGAGCCTGCAGAGGTCCCAGCCAGTCCCCCTCAAGAAGAAGAATTTGATGTATTTGCGGCCGATGAGTTTGGCAACTTGCAGGGGGATGATACACAAGCAGAGGTAGAGGTCCCAGGGGAGGGACAAGAGGCTGCAGAGCTAGAAGATATGGAACAAGAGCCTGCATAAGAACAACAGGCAGAAGAAAAGGAGCCAGAGCCAGAGATTATCTCTAGGGCTCAAGAGATGCAAGGTCTGGGAGTGGACTAATTAAAACAAAGTGAGCAAAGTGACACCTCAACCGGATGCCGATGAAGCAACTGCAGACCCCACAGATTACAATGTTGCAGAGGTATCCCTGGGAAAAAGAGGAAAGCAAGGTGAGGTAGAATTTCTTAAGGAGGTAGCACGAGCAGTGGAGGCCCGATATGAGAAAGAGGCCCAGAGGCTCAAAGCTGAGAAAGAGAAAAATGCAAACCTTATGGGGTTGCTTACTGAGCTTGCCAGACCCATCAATGCCTCCCCTCGAGAGACCTCCACATCAGAAGAATTACCGTAGAGTGACATAGACTCCCTGCGAGTAATGAAAAAGAAGGCCCAAGTAGTAGACGAATGGGTCTCCCTCCAAATAGGAAACACCCGGCGTTTCCTGGCGTCCACTCTCCCGGACTTATACACAGCCCAGCAAATTATTTATCAGATGGAAGGTCTTATTGAGCAGTGGGAGAGTGACGCCGAAAATTACCAAGCGTGGAAGGTGGAGCTCAAAGAGCTCCTCACCTTGGGAGAGGATATAATTTTTGAATCCAGAATTCTGGGTGAGGAATCATTTGATTTTGTAAGAACTCAGCACTCCAGACTTGACCTCACATTGGAGGTAGCCAAACAACTAGTAGATTCCTTGCAAGAGAAGGTAAACCTTGTAAAATATTCTTCTAATTTATACAAGTCTTTTGTGATAAAGGCTTTCGGGGTTGATCCCCTTAGTACAGATACTTATACCCCCGAAGATTCAGTTTTGGGGAGTTTCGATGAAATGATAAAATCCCAGTATCAATCCCCGGAGGGGATGGACAGGGCCCAGATGGAAAAATTAACCAAGATGATACTTAAGGGTCATGACGCTGAAAGAATGGCAGATAAATTCAAAGGAAATGTTCCAGACTTGGGGGAACAAGTTAAAGTGGCCAGGCACAGAAGGGCCAGTCTAAGAGAGATAGATGAGGATGACATTTCTCGCCTCCTTCAGGCCTTCAATGATAATAAGCAACCTTGAGCTTTCTCCGGAGGCCAGGGAAAAACTTAATTTGAGTATTCTTTATTCTTTTGGGGACGTAAGTTCCCGGGTCCCGGAGTCCTGGATCTAAAATTTTGTATTCTTTAAAGCGATTCGTGTCCCAGCCCCTGAGGCCGACCAGTCACTTTCAGAAGTGGTTAATAAAGACTGTCAGAGGGTAGTTGGCCACATCAAAGGGGCGTCGGCTTGGCAGTTGGTCTTCTGACAGGGTGGTCTTCTCGAGGCATCATTTGAAGGTACATCTGGCACATTGGAGATAGGGTGCCGCACTTCCCATTTATGAGGCATGTAGCCTCGGTCCTCGAGGGACCTACTTCCTTCCTTTCTCCTTTCTGGCTCTCTTCTTGAGAGCGATTCTTCTGATGTATATTCTTATCTTATTCTTCTGACAAACCTATTCCATCTCCAGGTCTTTTTTAGGGTGGCACAGGTAGTACCGGCCCCCAGATATTGTATTTTATTAAAAACATGATGTAAATAGGGTTAGGGTTAGAAGAGTTGTATAAATAGGCAGATCGGCCCATTTCCAAGGGTCGGAAAAATTGATGATTTTGTTGTCCATAGCAATAGCAAAGTGATTTCTCTTTTTTTTGCAGAGCTCAATGATCCATGATTTTGTTCTTAATAGTTAGATGCTCCCTTGGAGCTGCCATTGTATCACGCACCAGTGCTTGCTGGACTGAATATTAATGAAGAAGGAAGAATTATTGGCAATGATGTTATTGGCATTCCTGCTTCTGAGTTAATGGTATTTCGTGTTTTAATGTTCTTTATGTCTTTTACTCTGGTATGTTAAAGTAGATTAACGAACTCTTTACTCCCGCTACTGATAAAATGCTAACTGATGGTTATGTGTTTCTTCGATATTTAGTGTAGTCTACCTGAGTATTATTGATGTTCCGGACATTTCAACATGACTATAGTTAGATGAAATACTTCTAACCCTGCAGGATCTTTTTCATTTTATTTGCTGACTATTGAGCGCTCGAAAAACCCTTACTTTGATTGAATCTCTGGAGAAGATGGGTTGAAGAAACCAGCTATCCCCCTCGAAAATATTCACCTCTCCCAACCGAGCCCCGCACCGTCATGACCCGACACCCAGGTGCTTGAAGGCCCGGAGGATTTATTTCTCCCGGACAACCTTTGCAGGTGGAGTTGGCCGATTTCTACGGAATCCGGTGACAACTTATGATTGTTGGCGGACCCGGTCAGCAAAACCCCATCAACAGAAGTGAGCCTTCCATGGGGTTGTATCGCTTTTGTATTTGGGTAATGAGCTCTGGGAAGTGTGCCTGATTGTATGTGCATTCTCAATTTGTAATAAGTTATACTTATAACAAGGTAAAGCCTTATTCTAGTTTTTAGCCCCACCGAGTTTTTTCCCCTAATAGGGTTTCCTCGCTAAAAATCCTTACATTATGTGTTGTGAATGTGTTTCTTATTTATGGATGCAAGTTTAACTCATTAAGATAAGAAATACGGGTTTTAAGGTTTAATGTTTTTTGAAGTTTTGAATATTAGGAACAACTGATTCAACACCNCCCCCCCCCCCCCCCCCCCCCCATCTTAGTTGTTCTCTATCCTATTTCCTACATTTCCAAAGTTAAAAAAACCTCCAAAAATATAGTTTCATTATCATCCTTAAGCTTGCATTTTCCAAAATTTCAAAAAATCCAAAAAATCTAAGTGCATTATGCATACACCTCCCATATCCTTAGTTGCATTTAGTCATCATGCCAATTATGACAATATCTCAATCTTCTAAAAGACAAAATGGTTTATATCAACCCATGTTTACCTCAAATGAAGAGACATGAACCTTTTTACCAAAGACAAGGTGTACCTTTGCAAGCACAAGGTTTGGACCCAAATGTCATATATTCTTCAAGTGTGGAGACCAAATACTTTTTGACACAAGATAATGTCAATACACAAGAACTTGTTAATTCAAGACAAATGGAATTTTTTAATTCAAGCATGGCATGCCCTACAAACACATCACCAAGTTATGGCATGGCTCAATAGGGACCTCCACCACACTTTGAACCAATATTTATACCCATGCAACGTAGATGTGGGGATAGAAGTGCTCCAAGGTGTGCTCACACAAGCTTACCAAGGACTCCACTTGTCCTAGTCTTCATAGGACCCCAATCTCTCTTCTAGGGTCCCAATAGTCTCAAGTCTCAAATCCTAAGACTATCCTAACTCAACTCCAAGAGTTAGTCTTCTTGTGTTTAACCTTGAAGGACAACTACTAATATTTTTGTCACAATTCTTCACTCTAGCTTGAAGGATTCTAGGCACAAATCCTTCATACAAACTTCACCAATGCTAAAAGGGTCATGTCCACCATGATAACACTCATTATACATCCTTCTAGCTCCATTGGAATGGGTCTTCAATCCCTAATCAATTGAGTTCCAAATTAACTCTCTATAGGATCCTATTAGGCCTAATTGTCTAATTAGCCCTATTCAGAGGATTTTTTTGGATTCTTTCTCAAAACTTGAAAATAACCCCAAAAACAAACCTAGGATCCTGATACCATTTTCAAAGACCTAAAATATTTTCAAGGTCTTGGGCTCTCAAGTCATCCGTACACCAGTGTCCTAAAATGTAGGGCAAATAGGGGTATTTTGGCTCTTCACAAGTAGTCTACTTATTTCTACTTAGAAATCCATCTAAATGGATTGGAAAAGACCTTATCTCACAAATAGGGATATATAGGACCCTAAAGGTTCAAAAACCACACTTGGTTTATATCTCTCATACACACCCTTGCTTCTGCATTCAAACTTACCTCTGTCATGCACCTAACTGAACAGTCATTGCTCACCTAGGGCATGGCTTTAAAATTAGCAAAATGGTTCTCCAGGCCTCCTACTTGAATATATACATTGTAAAAATTCTCCCCTAACATATTCATCCACCCTTTGAATATTTCCACGGTTGGATTCTATGGGGGAGCCATGAAACTAAAATTCACCTAAACTAGACCAACAACTAGTCTAATTCCTAAACTATTTGCTATGTCTAACTAATCAACTCAAAAATAACTTGATCACTAAATGTAAAAGTCTTATATCTACTCCTAATACATGGATCCAACATTGTATCAAGCTTTTCAATCCATTACAACACTGTTAACATCCAAATAACTCGACTGTTATAGAAAACCAGAACATTATGCTTTCATTCACTTTCAAAAACTTGTTACATCACCACTCTACCTTGGAAAATGAGCCTCAAGGTATCTTAAGATGCCTCCTCCATGTTTTTAGGCCACTTGAATTTAATTCCCATTCCTACTTTGAAGGGAATCCAAAGTTGTCATTGTTGCATGCAACATTTGCAAAATTGCAAATGTTGTCATGACAACATTTTAGCATCTTTTGCATTAATGATGAAAACTAACTTCCATGACCTCTAAGTTTTTTGAAATGATGAATTAACATCATTTAGGAATTTTTAGGAACTTTTCACATCTTTCCTAAGTCCAGAATATTCTTAGACCATATTTCCCACTTTAGGCCTAAACTAAGGATTAATAACTTAGAAAGCAACCTAAACTAAACTAGATTGGATTAAGTACTAACTACTAATCCATCTAGTCACACACATTGAAAGATGTTCTAAGGTCAAAATTAAAGTCATTGACTTGGCTAGAGTCAGTTACAAGCCAAAATTGGACTAAGCATTGGGAGTTTGCCTAGGTGCTCCTGCACCATCCTCCCCAAATGAAAAGACTTTAATCCACCCTTGGATTGAGTAAGTTGGGATCGATGCCCAACTTTTTGAACTCTGTCTCCTTTACCCAAGTTGCATCTTCATTCATTTGTCCATGCCACTTCACCAAGTGTTCTTTGTATTCTTTCTTTCTTGTCTTCTTGTAGACTCTAGAATCCAGTAGTGTTCTTCCTTCTTGATTGGTACAGATGGTAAATTGATTTACTCCACCTCATGTATGATCTGAGTCAAAATTTGATCTAGATATGGTATTGGCACTTTGTACAATACCAAGTATTCTACATTAAATATGGGAGACAAACCATTGTCCTCGGGTAACTCTACCTTGTAGGCATTGGTGCCATATTTGGCCAGTATGGTACATGGGTGAATTCTTCTCATCTGAAGCTTATGTGGCACTCCTTTCTGCAACCTTTCCTTGTTGATATGGACCATCACCAAATCCCCAACTTGGAATTGGACATCCCTCTTTCTCCCATCTACCTTTCTTTTAATATTCTCTTTGTTTTCATTCAATGTTTTCCTCACTGTCTCATGGACCTCTTGCATAGAATGTGCAAAGACTTCAGCATAGCCACTTCCCTTGGATCCATCCTTTAGATCTCTGAGCTCAAATATGCCTCTGGGGTGAAGGCCATAAACTATTTCAAAAGGACTCTTACCAATAGTCCTATTTACAGTGTCATTATAACAATACTCTGCTTGCCCAATGAGTTGGTCCCAAACTTGACCATACTCCTATTGACTACCTCAGTTTGACCATCTATCTTAGGAGGTTACCAAGACTCCTATTGACTACCTCAATTTGACCATCTATCTAAGGATGATATGCAGATCCAAAAGATAAGTTGGTCCCTAGCTTCTGCCATAGAGTCTTCCAAAAATGACTCATGAATTTGGTATCTCTATCTGATACTATACTCAATGGTAAACCATGTATTCTGATTACCTCCTTGAATAATAGGTGAGCTATATGAATTGCATCATGGATTGTCTTGTAGGATACAAAGTGTGCCATCTTACTGAATCTATCCACAATAACATAAATGCTATTCATTCCCTATTTTGTCTTGGGCAATCCCACTAAAAAATCTATGCTCAAACATTCCCATTGTCTAGTTGGAATGGGGAGAGGATGGTAAAGGCCTGCATTAGAAGATGTACCTTTTTCATTTTGACAAATAACACAACTTTCTACATACTTCTTAATGTCCAAATTCATCTTAGGCCAAAAATAGAATCTCTGAACTAATTCTTGGGTCTTGTTGACACCAAAATGTCCACTAAGTGCACCATTGTGCTTCTCTTGAATTAATTTTTCTCTTATAAACCCTCTAGTAACACATAATTGACTTCCTTTAAATAAAATATCACTCTGTAATGTATATTCATAGAATTGACTATGAAAGTTATTACTGTATTCTTGACATACCTTGTAGATGTTTGCAAAGTCTCCATATTCTGCACATAGGTCTTTGAAGCTCTCAATTCCCATGCTTTGCAAGTGTATCTCTTGTACTGTCGGGGCTCTTCTACTTAAGGCATCTGCTACCTTATTCTGCAATCCCTTCTTGTGCTTAATGTTGGAGGTGTAGGCCTGCAGGTATTCTACCCACTTCATATGCTTATGACTGAGCTTATCTTGTAAATTCAAGAAACTCGGTGCTTGGTTGTTTGAAAAGACTACAAACTCCTTTGGAAGAAATTAGTGCCTCCACTTCCTCAATTCTTGGACTAGAGAATACATCTCTAAGTCATAAGAAGAGTACTTCTTCTCGGCTTCACTTAGTTTTTCAGAGTGGAAAGCCACTGGTCTTCCCTCTTGACTCGAGATAGTGTAACACCCCAAAATTGGCATCTTGCAACCCTAACCAATTTTGTTGCATTTTTCATTCTTCTAAATCATCAAATTCCTATTGTACTAGGAAATTCTAAGTTTTGACTAACTCTACCTGACCTAAGTGTCAAATGCAGAAAATCCTAAATTTGCATTAATCATACATTATATTGAATTCCTAAATATCTATTGGCTAAACAAACCCTATGATTGAATTAATTTAATTATAAAGTCCTAGCACTTTAATTAAATTAAATTCACCCCTTTTAGCTAAAACACATGAAAAGGGAATTAAATAAATATCCTCATTTCAATAATTGAATTTAATTATTCAAATAATTGAGAAAAACACATTTATGAGGTCATATTCTATTTATTTAATTAAATATTCTCTCAAAAATCTTCTCTTCAGTTTAGAAATAGAAGTTTTGAATTAACTGTGCTTTAAAGAGAAAGAAAAAAGTTAAAATCATAAATAAAACAGTTAAAATCAAAGAAAGAAAACAGTTCAAGCAAAGGGAAAATAATTTATTGTTTTCTTTTAAAGAAAGCTTTCTATTTTAAACTGGCTTTTCTATCTGTTTTATTTCAAGAAGGAAACTTTCTATTCTGATCACCTCTGAGTCTATAAAAGAAC
>MU225042.1:560914-575740 GCA_018584345.1 Thuja plicata | reverse complement strand
GCAAAGGGAAAATAATTTATTGTTTTCTTTTAAAGAAAGCTTTCTATTTTAAACTGGCTTTTCTATCTGTTTTATTTCAAGAAGGAAACTTTCTATTCTGATCACCTCTGAGTCTATAAAAGAACTCCCCTTTCTCATTCAAAACCCTGTCTGGAGAAAATATGCGTTGTTAGAATATTAAATTGTTGCTACATTTTATCATCTCATTTCTAGTTAAAAGCTTTCATTTGCAATAGAATAATTTCAATTTCTTAGAATAATTGCATTGAAATCATGTCTTAGATTAATCTTTCATCTTTCAATTCTTAGAATAATCTTGCATTTGCATTGCATTCATGGAGAAAAATCCTTCATTCTTAGATCGGTTTATGGATGTGAGCCTCTCATTCTGAGAGCTATTCGAAACCCCATCTAGATAGAAGGCAACAGGTCGAATCATACAGGCATGCAGGATGAATAACTCATATTCACTTCTGTATGTGGCTGATGAACAAGGACTATGTTGAAGTGTATGGTTGAATATCAAGGCCAATTTTACCACATACATTTCTGGCGCCCACCATGGGGAAGAACATCTATTTCTGTCATCACATTTGAATTAGTTTGGAAAATCTTGGGATCATGTTTGTACTCTAATTTTGTAGGTAAAACAATGTATTTCATCTAGGTTTTAGAGTGGAGCAAGTTTGAAAATTTCTTCTATCTTCTATTTATTATTTTCTCAGTGTCTTTTAAGCTCTCGTTTTGAGCCAAATCTGACTGTACTATTGCGTCTGGAGCATCATTTCAGTTGAAAATGACTGTAAACATGCCTATACTTGTCAAAAGTTGAATTTGTGGCAAAAATATTTTGCCCAAGGAGGTTGTACAACCCATTGCACAGAAATCGAGGTAGATTTCAGATTTTTCTGCATGCAGCCTGAGGCAGAATTTTTGAGAAAAAAAATTAGATTTTTTTCACTATGTTAAATTTGACGGTCGTCAAACCATCATTCTGGATGACCTTCTGTGACAGCCACAAAACCATCAAATTTAAACTTGCAGGTTGATGATGTTAGCAGTGCAATTTTTTTTATTTTGGGTAGAATTGTCTGAAGATTTCTGGGTGTTTCTTAGTTTCTAGATTTTAGTCATAGATTTATCATAAATATTGGGATTTCATCACTGTACCTGTCTAATCCTCTATTTTGCAGCTTCCAAAGCCTCATACGGGCTCATACGGTAACATTTTTGAGTGAATTTTTTTTGAAAGTGCATCATTTTCTATCTACTTTTTGAATATGTGATCTATTTTCTGATTTTTGAATTTTGATAATGTGGACTAATCTTTGGCTTTGATTTTCATGTGATTATCTTTTGTGTACAACCTAACAATGGTTTGAAGAATGTTATCCAAGAAGACTAAAACACAAACTACTCACGAATTGGTTTTGTAGGTTGTCTTTGATCGATAGAACGCAAAACATTATGCTTGCATCTTGTTTTTGATTTCTTAAAATAGGAACCCACATGCAAGACTTCTTAAAATGAACATTTGTTTGATGTTTTGGGGATGAAAATAATGTCAGGAAACTATGCTCTCACCCTTTTGGGATGATCATAAATCCATAAATATTATTGTCATTTTCTTATTCTGCTTGAAGTGTCTTCTAGTTTTGTAAACCCACAGAATTGCATGGACGTATCCTCTCCCCTCGCCTTCACAGATCTTGGGTGTAAGAGAAATCCATACAAATATTTTAGAGTGGCTACCTCCCAAGTGCTTTAGCAGAGCCAGTGAGAGTGGATTGCCCAACCGGTAATAGGCTAAAGCCAAGCCCTTCCGAACAGGTATATAAAATATGTCATTGTGATTAATATCATAATGGACAGGTGTGAATTCATTGTGGTAACCAAAATCTCCTCCAGTACCCTAGTGGTACGTTAAAGTCCTGACATCATTAAGGTGAAAGCCTTGCTTTGAAAGGATTGGGAGAGCCCCCTTTATTGGGAAAATGACCTGATCACAACCACTTGAACGGATGTCCTTACTACAAACTATTGTTATAGTATCCAAAAACCCTCTATCTGTTGGTGCAGAAGGTCAGAGACTGACTAAGATGCCCCACACTTTTACGGCTCTTAGTAGAGACAACAACCCTTTGGGAAGCAATTCCTTTAGGGTTAAAATCTTGGTGTGCCTGAGAAGTGAGTGCACATGTAAGGAGGAGCCCGTGCCTCCAAGCTTCTAAGTTTTTCACTATGAGTAAGCGTAGCTGAACTTTGGTTCAAGTGGGGATTCAACAGATACTACCTTGGCTATCCTAGGATCATGATGTGTTTTTTCTAGTACTACAAACATTCTATTTAATGTGTTTTGCGTGAGTGTTTACTGAAACAACGACAACAACAATCAATCAAATGATTTGGACAACTGTAAACTTTGGATATTTGCCTATCTTTTCTTGTCTAAAACTCTGTTGAAACTCTATTGAAACTCTGTCGAAACTCTATCAAAACTCTGTCAAAACTCTGTCAAAAATCTATCAAATTTGTTTCAAAAACTTGTCGAAACTTGGTCTTTCATCGGTCTATCCTACTACATTTAGTCTATTTTAAAATTTGCACTATCATAACGCTTCTACTAGTTCACACGCAATTGCAATCTGTTGTTATTCTAAACTATCGCTATCTTGAATTCTGATGTTGTTACACTTGTCCAATTGATCGAGTCCTTTGTTCAATCTTATCATCTTTGTCTATGTTGTCCTTGTTCTGAGTTGTGAGAGAAGGTTCGTTAACCTTGACTCAAGATCGGAGTCTTTTTCTATCTCCTTCACAGTTGGACGTTTATCTCTTGGTCTCTTTGGTCTTGGACTTGGATAACACTTTAGGTATCATCACAGTGTTGGTCAAGCGAATCAACTTATTTATGCCTATGCAAACTAGAAGTCATTTTAAGGAACTCTGGAAATCTATCACCTTGCTGTCCAATTTTGTATTCTGTTGTGAAGGTTCTGTCTGAATATTCACAAATACATGCTTTCATCAACATCATCACTAGTCTGTCTTTGACTGCAAGTTGTTGATAGTTTGACTCGTTGTTGTTTTGAAATCTGACTTTGTTGTGCTAGTCCAAGTGACCCACTATCTATTTCAATCTTATCATATATGTCTGCGTTGTCCTTATCTTGAGTTGCAAAAGTAGGTTTGTCAACCTTGACTCAAGATCATAGTCATTGCTATCTTTGTCTCAGTTGGACATTATCTCCTTTGTCCTTTGGTCTTGGACTTAATCAACACTTTAGATATCACTTCAGCACCTGTCAATCAATCAATTGATTCATCATGCCTTCTCTTCAATCTTCTAAGCAAGCGCATCAAGACAATATTACAATGTCTAAAAGCAAAGAAGAGATTCTTATGGAAACTTTATTCAAACAGCCTGAATCTTTGAAATCTGAACTTCAAGAATTGAACAAGAAGGAAAAGAATACTTCATTTGACAAATCCTCATTAAGATCAACTTGTCCTTTTCTATTTGATCATGATTCTCACATCTCCACACTTTCATGCAATATGGATAAATCTTGGTATGACAATCCCATCTTTGATTAAGAACAGTTTTATGACAATCCCATCTTTGATCAAGAGAATGTAGAGGAAACTATGACAACATCAAATGAAATCCTTTTCTATCCACAAAAGAAGGATATTGCAAGTCAAGAAGCGTCTATTTATCCTTTAGAGAGAATCTTTACTCCTTTGAGACAATCTTATACATCAACATTGGAAGAACTTCTTGAGAATGATCTCATCACATTGCCTCCAGCCACATCATGTGGATTCAAATTCTTGAGTAACTATTGTGCATGTCATCGACATAACAAGCATAAAAATTCATATTGCATGGAGTTGAAACATAAAATCCAAGATCTCATAGATGATGGCATAATCGAAGTGGAAAATGCTAACAAATCATCTAGTGAAGATACTAATCTCAAGCATGATCAATATCAGGAATCCATGTCTAGCAATAGTTTGCATATCACATCTACTTCCTCCACCATTCCTCCATCTCCAAAAGCTTCATCATCTATATCAAGGATTGAACCTAATGATGACTATGTCTACCCTCAAGGGCTACCTCTAAAAGAGATCCAAGCTAATCTGCATACGACTGCAAGTCCTTCTCAGGCTTCAAATATCATAGACCCCAAGCTTCCATGTGCTTCAACACTTATCATGCCTACTCAAAATGATACTCCATTGGCCTTTCAAGAATCCCTCATGCATATCAAAACTCCCACCTCATCCATAGAAGTGGCTCCATGTCAAGAGGGAAATCCAATGTGTGAAGAAACAAATATCAGCAATGATCAAGATTAAGACACCATCCATCCTTATCCAATGGTTGACCAAAGTCACACATCTCAAGAGTCTCATGATGATTTTATCATCCCCTTCCATTTATTCCCAGAAGAAACTCTTACATCTCCTATATCTTATCCATCTCCCAATCAAGATCAAGATATCCTTTCCACCATCTCTAAGGAACCTATTAAAAATCAAGAGAAAGGTACCCTTTCTACACCATCTAATAATCCTTGCCAAGATCAAAGCATCCCATCATCTCCTTGTCATGCTCTTCCATATCCAGAAACTATCATTCCTCCAAATCCCTTGCAGAAAAATACATCCCATCAAGCTTCAATTGCTCCTATCAAAGTTACTCATGCTCCTGTTGATATACAGATGAATTCTAAAGAGAAGAGCCTTAGTCATTCAGCTCACTCTAAAGATGTTGATATCCCCTCCACACTTTATATCCCTCCATTCAAACATAAGCATCAGTCTTATCCATCCTCCAAATCCATCCTTGGTCCTCATATTCCAAAGCTAAAACCATCAAACCTGCCATCTATATTGGGTCCTTGTATCCCTCCATCCACCATTCCTATCACTACTAGCTTGTCATCCCCTTACCCTATCTCCTATCAACATCAAAAAAGACATACATCCTTGAACTCTCCCTATCAACCCACCCATATGAACCAGCCATATCAATCTTATTCATCCATAATTCCCAAGTCTTTTGGAGGCAATTTGGATGTACAACAAAGAAATCAGCAATACAAGAATCCACTTACATATGAAGATCACTATGTCCCATCTAATCGACATGTGACTACAAAGAAAAAGGAAATATCCATGAGACCACAAGGGTCCACTAAGAAAATATGGGTTCCTAAATCCATCATGGAAGAATTGCGTTCTAAATCCAAGCAAATAATAAAATCAAAGAAAATATGGGTTCCTAAATCCATTATGGAAGAATTACATTCTAAATCATCCAAAAGAAAAGGAAAATCAAAATCTGTATGGATTCCCAAGGCTCTTCAAAAAGACTTGGATACAAAAACAAAATCAAAAGTTATGTGGATTCCCAAGTCTATCTTAAAATACTTGAATAAAAAGGAAAATTTATAATTGGTGTCCAAGCTTCCAAAGGCTTCCACTCCGTCTCCTTTCAAACATTTTTCATCTCCTAAACCTATTTTGGGTCCTCATGTCCCAAAATCCATTGTTTTGAATATGTCTTCATCCATCTTGGGTCCTCGTGCACCAAGATCCATATCAAAGCCTAAATCCATTTCACACACTTTTCCTCTATCATTCCACCATCCTTCAAGATGTGTGTCGATGTTGATCTTGCCTACACAAAGTTTTCAATACCCTATCCATTATCCTACCCCTACCTACTATCCTTCCATATTGGGTCCTCACATTCCTGCTATTCCTCTCATCCAATCCATCGCATAAATCCTTGACTACCATCTCCCTTATCCTCCATATCAATCTTCTTTACCATCACCCTATCAGTATTTGTCAGCATACTTTCAACGGCCTTGGCCTATTATAGCATATCTTTCAGAGGAGCACTATCTAAAGAGCTAGAAGCTTAAGTTTGTCCATAAAATCAAAAAGATGAAAAAAGAAAAAAAGAAAAAGAAAAAGTGCCTTGGTGAAAACTTGGTAAATAGGCACCTTGGTAGAAAAAGTAAAGATAAATTAATCCATCCTATGGTGAAAACCACTTCTTGTGGCACTTTGGATAAGTACCATGATGAAAACCTGACAAATAGGCATCATGCATAATTCCTCCTACTTGCACTCTT
This sequence comes from Thuja plicata, assembly GCA_018584345.1. Classification (NCBI taxonomy): domain Eukaryota; kingdom Viridiplantae; phylum Streptophyta; class Pinopsida; order Cupressales; family Cupressaceae; genus Thuja; species Thuja plicata. The sequence continues at coordinate 569,582 of MU225042.1, read as the reverse complement.
CACTTGGGGGCAAGTTCCTTCCATGTCATCTTCTCCCATCATATCTTACATCCAGATAGCTCGTGAACATCCATGTTCCTTCTGCTGATCTTGGCAAGGTTGAGCCTATCCATGAGCATCATGTATCCTAACATACATGATCCCTTCCATCATCCTATTTACTTTCTCTCATGCATGCTACCCTATCATGATCTTTCTTGTCCTAAGCCTATCCTTCCTATTTCTGTGCATTCCTATCATAATCCAAAACATGCACTTATACCTTCATCAACCTTTATCCTGATCATAGCTATATCCTATCTTATGAAATTGACCCCTTGGTCTTGATCAAAATTGAAAAAAAAAATCTTAGAAGTCTCTTGACATGTCCACGCTTTTGGGACCACATACTTTTCATGACATCAGGTCATTACCCTAAATGCTATACAACATCGCTCCATGAGCCTACATTACTATATTATTTTTTCCCTAGCTTGGGTAATCTTGAAGAGACTGTCCTTGAGGGTCGCATTCACCCTCTTCATCCATCATTGGATATTCATCTCATACATCAGCTTTCTAATCCATCTGCAATGTCCTACACCTTGCTAGACATTGGGGCAAACCATTGTGATCTTGCTTGAGATTGAGTAATCTCTAAAAATCTAAAAATTGCAAAATCTCTAAATATCTAAAAATCATAAAAAGTCCTGAAAAAATAATCATTTTTAGTGAAAACCTAGCAATAGGAACTTTGATGTATCTTTAAAAAAATCATATATTCCAAAAACACAAAAAAATAAAAATTTTGAAAAATACAAAAAAAGAGAAAAAGAAAAAAAGGTGTCATTGATGAAAACCTGGCAAACATGTGTCATGGTAGCAAAAAAAGAATTTCTGCCAAGAAGGTGACAACCTTGTAAACAGGCACCTCTTGTTCCACATTGTTATATCTATCGTAGCACCACTTGGATTTATGCATTTTCCTTCCTTCTTTGCTACTTTCTCGCTTTCATACTTGCATTTTCTTTTCCGCATGCTTTTCGTTCCTGTCAAGACACCAACTTACACGGATTGAAACTGGTCATACTCTCGGGGCAACCCTTCTAGTCTAGGGGGCATTGTCCTATTACCTTTTGGGGTCTACTTCACGACAATCACCAGTGGTTCTCATTGCATCTGCCTACTATCACTTAGCTTATACTGAGTTCTCTCTCCTTGAGAATCTCCCTAACATCAGTCACCAGTGGTTATCACTGTGTCTGCCTACTAATGTCTAGTTAGTCTTATGAACTCTTCATTTGAGAATCTCTCTCACATCGGTCGCCATTGGTTCTCACTGCATCTATATACTGTCGCTGTACTATTGAGATTGCTCGCATCCATTACAGTTGGAGTTAAACTCAAACGTTCTATCTAGTGATACTTAGTCTTGGCAATTCTTCGCTTTAGTTTGTACATAGCTTTCAGTAACTTTCGTGACACTTTGGTTCCTTTGCGAACCCTCCTAACTTGACACTAATTCAGTGCCATATGCCTGGAGGAAACTAAATCTAGTTTGTCCTCGCAACATATGTCAAGTCCTTCATCGTTACTTGGGGGCATGGGTACCCCATTTGATCACATCTTTAGTTTACACCCGAGTCAGTAATCTTGTCATTTCTAAAGGACAACTCGCTACTGACACAAACTGATGTTTCTCAACACTCCAATTAAAATAGTGTTTTTCAACACTATCTTTGGACACATCTGTGTTTTTCAACACGCATTGGATATCACAAATGTAAACATCTATCAATAACAATCAAACACAATGCACTCACAAGCACAACGATGTTTTTGAAACACCTCATACACATACATATTTGAAAACTTTGAAACATGTTGAGCTATGATTGAATCTTTCTTTGTATGTTGTCTATTCTCATGGATTTCATTGATATTTTCTTTTTCTACTGCTTGTTGGTGTGATCCCGATGATATGGTAACATCAAATAAATAGGGTGTATGTGATAAGAGCTCCCACAGTAAGGTGGAATAGCCTCACATCCCTCGATCTTGTTTATTTGTATGCCATGGTGAGGTCGGTACTATCTCCTTGACTGTTATTGCTCTATTTGTTTACATATGATCACACTCATGGTTATCTTGACTTTGAATACCTCGATATTGATGTACTCTTGCAATATCAACTGGAAACAATGTTCAGGTCATCTTGGCTTTTGTGCCTTGGTGCTTATGTTCATTTCCTACATTTTATCTGATAAAAGTCATATTCATATCCTTATGGTTTCATTGCGGCACTAGTAAGGGTTGTATCGACTTCAATGTTCCAAAAAATGCTCAATGATAATGATTTTACGATGGGTCTCACAACCATGTCCTAGAATTGCACTTTCATATTGCATCTAGAATAAGCTTGCATTTTCATTCTAGACTTGCATTGTGGCAGCAATTCGATGTTCAGTTCATTGTATACTCCTAGGTTCATACATTGAGGGGTTCTTCTTTAGCATCCTGGCTTCATCATGACTGTCCAAGTGTTTGATCCTCGCTCTCTATCTTCAACTATATGCTCAACCCATTTTCGGGATCGAAATTGAAATCTGACACTCCTATATTGCTCAAAATTGTATTTTAAAATTTTTGGGTCTGACGCGATCAGACGCTTATGCAGTCAACTTTCTGACATCGCTTTCTTGTCAAAATCTTATCTAATCATCTTTTTCTCAAATCTTTGACTTTTTTCCTCAAAAGTCAACTCTGGTCAACTCTGATCAACCCTAGTCAAACTTGGTCAACCAGACCTCAAAATCACTCGAAATTGATTATGAATCTTCCAAATTCTTCTGTAATCTATTCGAAGTTCTTCTTGATCTACGATTCAACATCTATCTATGATTTCTCACTCTTAATCATCATTATGACGTGTCATCTTTCCATTTCACTCCTGAGGGGGCAGGATGATTACATCATTAAATCTATTCCCATCAATCTGATCTGAATTCAAAAGTCATCATTGCTAGTGGCATCTCATCACTTGGGGCATGTTTAGTTTTTCATACCTCATATTCAAAACTGGATACTCCACAATCAATAAGGGCATCTTTGTTCCTTACATCTTGTCATTTATTAGGTATCAGGGCATTCTAACCCAGATCCCTGAGAATCAAGCTTCATTCTGGAGATGATTCTTAAAATCTCATCATTTAGGTATCGGGGCAATCTAACCCAGATCCCTGAGGATCAAGCTTCGCTCTGTAGATGATTCTTGAAAACATCATCTATTAGGAATTGGGGCAATCTAACCCTGACTCCTGAAAATCAAGCTCCATTCAGGAGATGATTTTGAACTTCTATTGGCTATCTTTTTTTGGGACAGGTATCGGGGCAATCTAACCCTAACTCCTGAAGGTTGAGCCTCGTTCTGGGGATAGTCTTTGAAAGATATCAATCTAACTAGTGTCTGGGAAATCTAACCTAGATATTGGGGGACTAAGCTTTATTCTAGAGATAGTCCTAAAAACATCTATTGGCTATCTTTTTTTGGACAGGTATCAGGGAAATCTAACCCTGACTCCTAAAGTTTGAGCCTCGTTATGGGGACAGTCTTTTGAAAGATATCAATCTAACTAGTGTCTGGGAAATCTAACCTAGATATTGGGGGGCTAAGCTTCATTTTGGAGATAGTCCTAAAAACTTCTATTGGCTATCTTTTTTTGGACAGGTATCAGGGAAATCTAACCTTGACTCTTGAAGTTTGAGCCTCATTCTAGGGACATTCTTTTGAAAGATATCAATCTAACCAGTGTCTGGGAAATCTAACCTAGATATTGGGGGACTAAGCTTCATTCTGGAGATAGTCCTAAAACCTCTATTGACCATCTTTTTGGACAAGTATTGGGGCAATCTAACCCTGACTCCTGAAGTTTGAGCCTCATTCTGGGGACAGTCTTTGAAAGATGTCGATCTATTAGGTATCAGGGCATTCTAACTCGGATCCCTAAGGATCAAGCTTTGTTCTGGAGATCATTCTCAAAATCTTAATCTATTAGGTATCGGGGCATTCTAACTCAGATCCCTGAGGATCAAGCTTCATTCTAGAGATGACCCTCAAAAACTCTACTTGATCGGCGTCTCAGCAACCTAACCTAGACTTCGGAGAGCCAAGCTCTGTCCTGGAGATGGCTCTGAAATCTTCATCAATCGATCTTTGCATCACCAATGTTCAAATCTATTCTTCTATGGTTCAGGCATCATACTATTCTTTGAATCAATGCGCTGCTCACACATCAATTCAAAGAGGGGCAAAATGTAACACCCCAAAATTGGCATCTTGCAACCCTAACCAATTTTGTTGCATTTTTCATTCTTTTAAATCATCAAAGTCCTATTGTACTAGGCAATTCTGAGTTTTGACTGACTCTACTTGACCTAAGTGGCAAATGCAGAAAATCCTAAATTTGCATTAATCATATATTATATTTAATTCCTAAATATCTATTGGCTAAACAAACCCTATTATTGAATTAATTTAATTATAAAGTCCTAGCACTTTATTTAAATTAAATTCACCCCTTTTAGCTAAAACACATGAAAAAGGAATTAAATAATATTTAATTATTAAATAAATATCCTCATTTCAATAATTGAATTTAATTATTCAAATAATTGAGAAAAACACATTTATGAGGTCATATTCTATTTATTTAATTAAATATTCTCTCAAAAATCTTCTCTTCAGTTCAGAAATAGAAGTTTTGAATTAACTGTGCTTTAAAGAGAAAGAAAACAGTTAATCATAAATAAAACAGTTAAAATTAAAGAAAGAAAATAGTTAAAGCAAAGGGAAAACAATTTATTGTTTTCTTTTAAAGAAAGATTTATATTTTAAACTGGCTTTTCTATCTATTTTATTTCAAGAAGGAAACTTTCTATTATGATCACCTCTGAGTCTATAAAAGAACTCCCCTTTCTCATTCAAAACCCTGCCTGGAGAAAATATGCATTGTTAGAATATTAAATTATTGCTACATTTTATCATCCAATTTCTAGTTAAAATCTTTCATTTGCAATAGAATAATTTCAATTTCTTAGAATAATTGCATTGAAATTATGTCTTAGATTAATCTTGCATCTTTCAATTCTTAGAATAATCTTGTATTTGCATTGCAGTCATGGAGAAAAATCCTTCATTCTTAGATCGGTCTATGGTTGTGAGACTCTCGTTCTGAGTGCTATTCAAAACCACATCTAGATAGAAGGCAATAGGTCGAATCATACAGGCATGCAAGATGAATAACTTATATTCACTTCTGTATGTGGTTGATGAATAAGTACTGTGTTGAAGTGTATGGTTGAATAGCAAGGCCAATTTTACCACATACAGATAGCACCAATAGCTACATTGTTAGCATCACATTCTACTGTGAATAACTTCTCAAAGCTTGGAAAAATCAAGATTGGTTGAGTAGCAATCTTCTTCTTTAACAACTCAAACCCATGGATAGCTTGTTTATTCCATACAAATTTAGTCTTCATCCCACCTTTGATAGTATCAAGCATAGGAGCACAAATTGCACTGAATTGCTTTATAAACTTCCTATAGTACTGTGCTAAGCCATGAAAACTTCTTACCTCAGTTGTTGTCCTTGGAGTAGGCCATTTGATAATGGCTTCCACCTTGCTAGGATCCATCTTTAGATTGACTTGAGATAGTACAAACCCAAGGTACACTAGCTCTTGTTTCATGAATTCACATTTCTCCAACTTGATCATCAACTTCTCTTCATGCAACTTCTTGAAAAATATTTGTAGATGTCTGAGTTGTTCTTCTCTTGTCTTGATATAGATGAGTATATCATCCAAGTATACTACCACAAATTTTCCTATGTATTCCTTAAGAACTTCATTCATGAGTCTCATGAATGTGGATGGGGCATTCAATAACCCAAATGGAATTACAATCCACTCATACAGTCCTTCTATGGTTTTGAAGGTTGTTTTCCATTCATATCCCTAATTTACTCTAATTTTATGGTATCCACTCTTCAAGTCAATCTTTGTGAAAAATATGGCTTCACCTAGACAGTCCATTAGGTCTTCTATCCTAGGGATAGGGAACCTATACCTAATGATTATTCTATTTATTGATTTGGAGTGAGTACATAGTCTCCAATTTCCTCCCTTTTTAGGGGCTAAGACAGTGGGTACGACACAAGGGCTAATAATTTTCCTAATAAGACCTTGTCTTAGGAGTTCTTGGATCTGTCTAGCTATTTTCTCATTTTATTGAGGAGTCATTTTATAAGCTTCCTTATTTGGAAGGGTAGCTCCTGCATCATCTCTTGCACTTCCTTTAGCAATTCTATCTTCTTGACTGGCTTGTCTACAATTTCTTCTTTTGGTTTCAACACAAGTGAAAATCCAACTCCCTCTCCTTCTTATAAGTCTTCTAAGAACTCTTTCTCACTAACCATGAGAACATTGGGGCCATATGATTTCATTTCTCCATCCTCCAATAGTGACTATATTTTGAATGTCACATTGTCCTTGAAAGAATATGAATTCTTTGCTCCATCATGCATGGCCTATCAGTCAAATTTCCATGGTCTACCTAGGAGTAGGTGACATGCATCCATAGGCATCACATCACATAATACTTTGTCCTTATACCTCCCAATTGAAAACTCCACCCAAGCTTGTTCATTGACAAGGACATGTTGTCCTTTGTTTAACAAAGTGACTTTATAAGGATTGGTGTGGGGTATCCTTTTCATTTTCAACTTACTGACTGCCTCCTATGACACTATGTTTTTAGTAGACCCTGAGTCTATAATAACTCTACAAACCTTTCCCATCATTTTTCACTTCACTCTAAATAGTGATCTCCTCTGACTAGGCTCTTCTTTCACTGGCTCCTTAATCAGAGTTCTCCTCATCATTAATTTTTCACCTTCCTCTAACTCTAAGGGTACTTCAGGGTGTTTACCTCCACTATTGGTGTCCTCTTGAACATAATTTACCCTTTTATCACTTCCTTGGGAAGTGGTGCCTTTCTATGGACACCTATATGTCAGATGTCCCATCTGATTGTAGTGATAACACTTCATAGTGGAAAAATAATTACCTCTTCCTTGACTACTGCCTCTTCCTCTATTGTAAGAGTTCCTTCCTATATTTGAACTCCCTCTATTGGAGTTTCCTTCTTGCTACTCAGTAAGCTTAGTCTCTCCTTGACTCTTTAGTTAAGAACTTCTTCCACCATATCCACCTCTCTGTCCTCTATTGTCTCTTCCTCTTCCTCTGGTAGTGCTAGAATCTTGTTTCTTTCTCATCTTCTCTTCAACCTTGATTGCAATTTGGTGGCACTTCTGAATGGTGTCTAGATTCAAGAGACTCATCTCATCTTGTATGTTTCACTTAAGTCCATTAAGGTATCCTTCTACCTTCACCTTCTCATCCTCTGCAACTCTAGACCTCATGCAAAGCCTCTGAAATTCTTCAGTGTAGGAGTTCACATCTAAGTCCTTCTATCTTAAACTTTGTCTTCTTTTATGTAGTTGGATTTCATAATCCCTAGGGATATAAGCATCTCTAATTTTTGCAACCATAGCTCTCCATGTGGCAATGGGATTCTTTCCTTCCTTCTCCCTCATTGAGCATCAATGATGCCATCACACTCAAAATGGTTTTCTAGTCCTTCTATCCAGTTTTATAGTCCTTCTATCCAGTCTAGGACTATTCTTTGGTTCCATATTTTTAGTAAAGATAGGAACTAGTGCTTTACCACTCATATCCTTTAATTCTTTCAATAATGGTTCATCATTAAGGACAAGGTCATCTTCAGGTACTTCATCATCTATGGAAATCTCCTTGCCTTTCCCTTCAACCATATCTACTTCTTCTACTTTCACATTAACTTCATCTACCTTTTTCTATAATTGAGCCAATCTATCTCTAAGCATCCTATTCTCCACTTCTTTCTCATCTACCTTCTTATCCAACTCTTCATTGGTCACTATTGTAGACTCTCCTACGGACTCTGCTGGTTGGAACATTCACCACAAGCCTACTCAAACAAGCTTTGATATCAATCTAATAGAAGTGCTCCAAGGTGTGTTCACACAAGATTACTAAGGACTCCACTTGTCCTAGTCTTCTTAGTGTACACCTCTCCTTTCGGTTCATGATCCATGGATTCCCAAGCTTTCCAAAGGCAAGGGTTAGTGGCAAAGGTTTCACAATTGATATGAATCAAATACATGATACTACTAAAATAAATAACGATGAAACGTAATCAATAAAATGTACAAGCAAGAAAAAGGAAAACAAATGAATGCAAACCCCATGATGCTTGAAGCTTCTATTGTCTCTCTTTACTCCTTCCAAAATGTTGTTATTGATGCTCAGTATTGGCGGGGCAGCGTCTATGACTTGAGAAGTGTTGAGAAGTTGGTAATTGAAACGGGTGTGTGATCGCAAGATGGCTTGAATGCTAGAACCAAACTGACAGAGTAATGGTGCACGAGAGCTTGAAATCCTAGATCTTTCAAATGGTTATGAAGGGTTTATTATATAAGAATTGGTGATGATATGAACGGTTGAGATCAATCCCAGAGATGGGGAGATGAACGGTTGAGATCAAAAGGAACAGGAGAGGTCCTCAGTAAACTCCACCTCTTCATTT
>MU225042.1:530206-542603 GCA_018584345.1 Thuja plicata | reverse complement strand
GTGGGTGGAGTTGCTAAGTATTCCTTAATGGAATGTGACAACATTAGGAGGTGGGTTAGAGAAGAATTTAGGATTAGGATTAGATTAGCATGGGTGAATGCGTTGAGAAGGGTTAGAACCCAGGGTAGAAGTGGTTGAGATGGGTTAGGTTGGGGTTAAAGGGAATATTAATAAATTAAATAAACTTATTTAATTCATTTAGAAATATAGGATTTAATTATTTAAACAATAAAATTGCTTTTTAATAATTAGAGGACTATAGCCATTTTAATTAAATTAAATAGGCTAGGGGAATGGGTTAAATTGCAAGTGGTTATTTGATATAGGGATTTATTTAATTCCTTTATAATTAAATACTATAGCCATGTTTGATTTTGATTTGATTTGATTGGTTGAAATTGATTTGAATTGTATGGCTATAATAGTTAATATAAATTAGTGATAAAAATCACCTAGGACATTAAATTGATTAAAAGAATTATGCCAAGCAGTAACAGGGTCGTTTGGACATAAATCAAGGGTACGATCACACTTAGGGCAAATAGGGTCCATAGTTGCGACAGACCGAATTCAGGTGGTTACAGCACCTACCGCATTTATCCTAAATCATCATGGCCTTGAAATCGAAATGAACATTCAACAGACAACAATCAAAGAAAATAAGACATGATCTATCATAGCTACTCTCCTCACATGGTGGATCCTGGAGTAGTGTAAGAACATAACCCTGAAATATAGAATGACATTTGACTGACTTGACTGACCTAGTCAACATTTTTGTATGGTTCCCTGATGCAGTTGGATTCTCTTGATTGGCTCAAACTCTTTGGATAGGCTTGATTGCTTTGATCATGTTGGCAGCTGATCAAGCTATGTCAGATGTGCCCAATGCTTGTTCACAAAGCTCATGATTGTGATAGTATTGATTGATAGATTTGATTTCTCTAATCGTGTTGGTAGGTGATCAAGCTGTGTCAGATGTGCCTACTGCTTGTTTGCAAAGCTCATGATTGTGACAATTGATAGTTTGGCTTGGTCACCTATTGCATGCTGATTGATTTGATATATTGATAAAGTTGTGTCAGATGAGCCCAATGCTAATGTGCAAAGCTCATGATTGTGACATTTGATTGACTGGTCATGCGTGCCCCTTGCTCTCTTGATAACCAAGTTGGTTTTATTGCTTTGGGATTTGTGCAATTTTTTTATTGTTTTTGATGAAGATTGATTTTCTCTTGATTTTTGATCTTTTTAGGATTTTTTGATGAGTTTTCTATTTTTTAAGGATTTTTTTGGATATTTGGAATCGCCCCCTAGTCTGGTGGACCAGTATTAACCATGGGTAAGTGCTTGGTGCTCATAGGAGTTTTGTGCTTCTAGATATAGCTTGGAGTAGTCAGTCTTGCATTTTGAAGTGTGCTCAAGCTTTTGGAGCTTATTGATGGTGAAGCTGGATTTGAACACTTGGCGCCTGTTTGCCAGGTTTTCACCAAGGTACCTACTCAATAGCACCTAATTGCCAGGTTTTCACTGAGAGAGTGATTTTTTTTTTCTCTTTACTTTTTTTGCTTTTTTTTTTGTTGTCACCAAGGCACCTGATTGCCAAGTTTTCACCAAGGTAACTTTTGTATTTTTTAATTTTTTTGGTATTTTCTGGATATGTAGATAAATGCCTTAACCATAGAGACCTCTAAGGGTAGAACCTCTTCAGGTGCATGTTGTTGATGTAGCCAAGGAGCTGATCTCCTTGTGGTGTTGCTAGTATGAATGCCCCACTCTGAGTAGAGCTGATAATAACAAATGGTCCTAGCCAGTTAGGCTCGAACTTTATGGGTTTGACTCGCTCTGCTTGATTCTTCTGATTTTCCATGAGGGCAAGGTTTCCTACCTCAAATGTTTGTGGCTTCACCTTCTTGTGATAGTTCCTTCTAAGGCGATTCTGATAGCCTTGTAAGTGGTCGAAGGCATGTTGCCTTCTTTCATCTAGTAACTCTAGTTCACTAAGTCGTGCCACTCTATAGTCTTCATTTGAAACCAGATTCTTCAATGATATCCTCAGGGATGGGATTTCTACTTCAAGGGGTAATACCACCTCTGATCCATAGACTAGGGAGAAAGGAGTCGCTCCTGTAGGTGTTCTCACACTAGTTCTGTATGCCCATAATGCGGGACTAAGCTGTAAATGCCAGTCTCTCCCTAATTCGTTCACTATTTTCTTCAGGATTTTCAAGATCATTTTATTTGTAGCTTTGGCTTGGCCATTCCCTTGAGGGTAGTAAAATAAGGAGAACCCTTGTTTGATGCGGAACTGTTCACATAGGTCTTCAACATCCTTGTTCTGGAAAGGGGCACCATGATCTATCAGGATTGTTTGGGGGATCCCGTATTGACAGATGATGTGGTTAAGTATGAACATTTCTATTTGCTTTCCAGTGATGTAAGTGAGGTGAATTTCTTCCACCCACTTGGTGAAGTACTCTATTGCTGCTATGATGTACTTGTGTCTGTTTGATGAAGAGGGTGTGATTTTGCCTACCAGGTCAAATCCCCACATTGAAAATGGCCATGGTGATGTGATAGGATTTAGTTCCTAGGCTGGTACATGGATGAGGTCTCCATGAATTTGACACTGTCTACACCTTTGAACAGGGTTGTGTGCATCTATCTCTATTGTGGGCCAATAGTATCCCATGCAGATTATTTTCTTAGCTAAGTTGTTGCCACCTCCATGGGTTCCACATATTCCTTCATGTACCTCGTACAAAGCTTTCTGGGATTCCATGGAAGTGAGACATCATAGTAATGTTCCATCTAGAATTCATCTATATAGAGTAGTTGAGAGGATGGTATACCTAGAGGCTTGGTGGATGAGGGCTTCTCTCTGGTTCCCAGACAATTTTGGAGGTAAGACATTGTTTTGGAGATAGCTATAGACATCTTGGTACCATGGGGACTCAAGACCAATAAGGACACATGATGATTCTGTGATAGATGCCTGATGTGATGGCACCAAGAGTTGCTCCACTAGAAACTATAATTTGGTATCGTTACCTAGCATATCAATTAATGATGCTATGGTAGCCATCACATCTGCCACTTTGTTCTGTGCTCTTGGGACTTGCTCGAAGAGAATGTAATGAAACTTTGTGCGCAGTCTTTCCATCTGTTCTCTGTATGGTATGAGCTTATCATCTTTGGTCATATAATCATTATTGACCTGACTGATGACCAACTGTGAATTCCCAAAGACTTTAAGGTTCTTGATTCTCCATTGAATGGCTATCTTTAGACCGATGACCAATGCTTCATATTCTTCTATGTTGTTGGTGCATTGGAAGTTAATCCTGAAAGACTTTGGAATTGTATCATGATCGGGAGTGATAAGAACTATCCCTACCCCCGCACCATGGTTCGTACACGATCCATCAAAATAAAGTTGCCATACCTCGATCGCCGGTTGTAGTGTCATGATAGATTCATCAAGAAAGTCAGAGATAATAGGCTGGAGGTCTTGAATTGGTGCCTATGCCAATTGATCTTCTATCACTTGTCCTTTGATAGCCTTTTTGTCTATGTACTCAATGTCAAACTCACTTAAGATCATTACCCACTTTGCCAATCTTCCTGTGAGCGCTGCTTTGCTTAATAGGTACTTGAGAGGATCAATATGTGCGACCAATTTTGTTTGGTGACTCAACAAATAGTGTCTTAGCTTTTGGGAAGTGAAAACAACTGCCAAGCATGACTTCTCAATTGGTGTATAGTTCAGCTCATATCCAACCAAAGTCCTACTCAGATAGTAGACAACTCTCTCCTTTCCTACGTCATCATGTTGTGCCAAGAGTACACCTAATGTTGATTTCGTCGCTGAGATATATAGAAGCAATGGTCAACCTTGTACTGGTGGTACCAATATAGGAGACTTAAGAAGGTAATCTTTGAATATTTGGAATGCATGTTGGCATTTCTCTATCCATATGAATTTGATATCTTTATGCAATAGGTGTTGGAATGGGTGGCACTTGTTTGCCATTTGAGCTATGAAGCGTCTAATCCATTGGAGCCTTCCTTGTAACCCTCTTAGTTGTCTTAGGTTCGATGGTGGAGGCAAGTCCAATATTTCTTTGACCTTTGCTAGATCCACCTTGATTCCTCTGTGTGATACTATGAACCCCATTAATTTTCCAGCTGTGACACCAAATGCACACTTTTTTGGATTTAGTCAGACTTGAAATTCCTGCATTCTGTCAAAGATGGGTCCCAAAACCTGTAGATGATCCTTTTGAAGTATTGATTTGGCTAATATGTCATCCATATAGTCTTCCATTGTCTTGTGGATGAGATCATGAAATATAGTCGTCATAGCCCTTTAATATGTTGCTCTGGCATTCTTTAGACCAAACGGCATGACATTCCAACAATATGTCCCCCAAGGACATGTGAAATTTTTTTTGTGTTTGTCCTATGGCACGATCCTTATTTGATTCTAACCTAAAAATCCATCCATGAGTGATAGCATTTGATGTCCGATAGTTAGGTCTACTATCATATCAATGTTTGGTAAAGGAAAGTCGTCCTTGGGACATGCTATGTTGAGATCCCAGAAGTCTGTGCAAATCCATATTTGACCACTGTGCTTTGTAACTGGTACCAGATTAGATATCCAGTCTGCATATGGTATGGGTCTGATGAATTTAGCATCTAAGAGGTTTTTCAGTTCTGCCTTGACTAGTAATGCAACGTGAGGATGCATCTTTCTTAGCTTCTATTTGACAAGTTTTCCATTGGGTAGCAATGGGAGATGGTGTAGCACAAGCTCTGGATCTAATCCTGGTATATCTAAGTAGGACCATGGGAAATTGATCATTCTTTCCTTGAAGAAACTGATGAACTATTCTCTCTCCTCAGGAGTGAGTGATTTTGCCAAGTAAATGTTCCTTGGGTTCTTGTCATCCCCCAAGTTGATCTCCTTTGTTTCTTCTGCTAATGATGCTAATTTCTCCTCTGTTAAGGGGAGGAGTTCTTTCTTTCCATCTTCTAGCGCCTCAGTGAGGTTTTCACTAGAAGATACGTCTTCTTTTATCTTTTTATTCTTTTGCTCTTTTTTCTTTTGTGGACTGGAAAGAGGAGCTTCCTCCCCAAAATATGTTTCTCTGTCTAGGTTAATGGAGAATCCTGCCTTGTGATCTCCTAATGGAATTCCTTCCCTTAGTCCCATGAAATGAGCTATCACCTCGTCATTCTTGAAGACATCTAGATCAGGTGGCCCTTGTTGATCCCACTCTATAAGCTCAGGGTGTACAAGATAGACACTTTCACTATTGTTTGGCTTTGGTTGACTGAATGGGACTGCTGATATGGTGGCTACAAAATTGGACTGTGATGTGGATGCACCACTCAAGGTTTGATAAATGACATGTTTGTCTATACAAGGTTGTTTGGTGATGGTCAGTTGGTCAAACAAGTCTGCTAGATTTATGATAATGTCAGCCCGAGGGGAAAAATATGGGATTGACGGTTCAGAGTCATGGAGGGATCTCCACTCATACTCATGGGAGTCAGTCTCAATGGAATGTTCATCCAATGTCTCACTTCCTTGGTCATCGTCGATTGCTAAGTGTAGGTTTATTTGGGATTGTTTGGTTCCCTCTTTGGCGGGCAACAACTGTGCTAATATGTTGCTTATTAGGACATGCTTTATGTTGTGCCCCTGGTGCATCTCTGCTATTTGCTCACGATTGACTTGAATTTCTTGGATCACAGGACTAGTGCTTTGTTGTCCATAGCCCAAACCTCTTGTGTTTCTATATGTTGGTGGGAGAGGCAATTCATATATGCCTTGTTGTCTTGCCCCTAGCCCAGTTGTACCATCGTACCCAAATCTTTGTATCATTGTGTAACCGTTACCATAGTTCGACAAAGGTAATGGAGGCCGAATTGTCTCAGGGTAATCTTGGTATAACCAGGTATTTATATCTTGTTCAAAAGGATTTTCTTTTGCTATGTCTCCCCACTGGACAAAGGTTGTGGGTGGACATCTTAATAGAACAGGCTGTGGAGTTGTTGTTGCAATAACAGGTTGTGGCATGCCATGAGTTCTTGGGTTTTGAGGCATGTGTGTGATGGTAAAAGCTTCTTCATATCTGTATTCACCACAACCCTTGTCTGTGATGGATATCTTTCCTGCTTTCTGTGTGATATCTTTAAGATTTGAATCTGAAGAGGATGGGATGCTTGCATCTTGGTTTGATGGTACCTGGTTATCAGTGCTAATTTGGACCACATTACAATATTGGAAGGGATTGGGATCTCCCTCTATGATGATCTCCTCTCCCTGGTGTGGGAACTTGATGCATTGATGGTATTTCAAAGGTATATCTTGCATTTCATGTATCCAAGGTCTCCCTAGTAACATGTTGTATCCCAACTCAAGGTCTAAGATTTGGAAGGGTGTGTTTTTTTACCACAGGACCAATGCAAATGGGTAGAATGATAATACCCTTAGAGGACCTTTCCTCTTCATCATAAGCTCTGATATTTATCCTCCTTGTGATATCAATGCTTGATTCTGAATAGCCCAGTTGCTTGATTAACTTTAGAGTACAAATGTTTAACCCAGCTCCACCATCAACAAGGACCCTACGGACAACGCTTTTGTGGATCTGGACAAGTAAGTGTTGAGGATCATTATGTAGGGGTTTATGCGGTGGCACATCATGGTCTATGAATGTGGCATGTTTGTTAGCTATTATATGGTTGACCATCATTTGGAAGCTCTCAGGTGTTATGTCCCTTGGGACAGCTGCATTCTGAAGTGCTTGGTCAAGTGCCATTTTATGTTGCGGAGATATGCGCAATAGGTCAAACATGGAGATCTGAGTAGGTGTGCGCTTTAGTTGGTCCACTATGCTTGTTTGTGGATCTAAGTTTGCTATAGGATTGGCTAATGTAGTAGTTGAGGATGGTACTCCTTGCAAGATGACTCTAGCGTGACGCGTTGTTATAGCACAATTGTTACCTTGGTCTCTGATAGTGATTGTAGACACATGGCTATCTGAAGGATTGAGGCAATTGATGACATTATCACTGTTGGCATATGTATAGCTAACTTGTTTTATTTTTCCACCAGACCCAGAGGCTTTTCCCTTATTGTGATCATGAAGGTATCATTGAAAATGGTGTGATTAGTTGTGCCTTTGGTTTGAGTATTTGTCACATCGATGATCCTTGTGTCAATCAGATCTTGGATAGCATGTTTCAATCAGTAGCAGTTGGTCATTTTGTGCCCCTTCACCTGATGAAACTCATAGAAATATTTGTCATTATACCACCTCAATTTGTTTTCATCTTGTTCAAAGTCCCTGATTTCTGGGAGAGTGATAGTGTTTGATTGTATCAACTTGCGTAAAGCTGATTCTATCGGCTCTCCTAATGGTGTGAAATCTCATTGTTGGAATTGAAACCGTGGTTCGCATTGATTTTGTTGTTGGTTGTTTGACACAGCGGCCGCTTGTATAGGGGGAGGTTGGTTTTAGGTGTACGCTTGTTGAGTGGGCCCTGTGGGTTTTTGGTTTTCCACAGGTGCACCTTGCAGTGACACCTTGGGTTGTGCATAGTTGGCTATCTTCACATCAATGACACCATCGCTAGTGACATTTTTGTTTTTGTTCCACCACTTATCTTTTTCCATTACATTCTTATTTGTATTTGTTTGTGTGGGATCAGCAAGGATTCCTCTTTTGACTAAGTTCTTCTCACAACAAACTCCTCTTTCCATGAGTTGTGTGAAGTTCGGAGCTAACTGTAACTCTGTTGTGAATGACATGTCTGGGATTAAATTGTCAACAAACATGACTATTAAGTCTTGTTTGGGCACATCATATGTTATACGATTTGTCGTATTCCTCCATCTCTGTAGGAATTTCACAAAAGACTCTCCATCTTTCTGTTTGATATCACAAGGTCCTTGATGCTGACCTTGCGGTCGATGTTATGATGGAAGTGAGCTGTGAACTTTTCAGCCAATTCTCCCTAAGACGGAATGCCATGAGGTAGATGTGAGAACCATTCCATTTCTATTCCGGCCAAGCTTTGTGGGAACAGTCGCATTAGGTATGTCTCATCATGACCAACTTTGACACAACTAGCAAAAAACTCTCGGATATTCTCAATAGGGTTGGTACTACCCCTATATTTGTCAAATTTTGGTACCAAGAAGTGGTTTGGGAATGGAGACATGTGAAGAGAATGGTCAAAGGGGTATGGTTATAAATCCTCTGTGGTATAGGATTTAGTTTGTCCCTGATTTTGCATATCCATCATTTGGTTTTGAAGGGTTTTCATTTGTTGCATTAGGATGTATGTTTGATATTGAGGCTGGTGTGTGTGGACATTCCTTCATGCCATGGTGGGTATGAGGCTGTGCCTTTGTGTCCCTTGAGTAGGTAAATAGGATTTCATCCTAGGGACTTGATATTGATTCCCCACTGAGTGATTTGTAACTGGAGGGATGTGAGTAGCCCATGGAGGGTTTTGATGCATTTGCTATTGTGACTGAAACTGGGGTTGATAATGCTAGGGTAGATATTGTTGCTGCTAAGGTTGGGTTTGAAATTGGGGTTGTTGTCATTGAGGTTGGATTTGAGGCAACTGAAGATGGGGTTGTTGTTGCGGGGGTTGGAACTGAGGCAACTAAAGCTGGGGTTGTTGTTGTGGGGATTCAATTGGAGGAAACTGAAGTTGGGGTTGCTATTGCGGAGGTTGGGTTGAGGAAACTGAAGCTGGGGTTGTTGTTGTAGAGGTTTTATTGGTTTTGGAATGGGAAAAGATGTAGCTTTGGGTGGGCCTTGACTGTAAGTTGTTCCTGCAGAGATGGATCCCTGCGAGCATGATGTGTTGATCCCAATACCAGTGTGAATTGATTGTAGCAACGAAATGGTTTTAGAGTAGTTGGTGTTTGGTGGGATGGAAGGCATAGCATGAGAGCTTGATTGTCCTGGCCATGAGACCAAAGGTAGAGGCATACTAGTGACCATGGGTGCACTTTGTTGCGAGCTTGTCATGCTTTGAGTAGAAGATGTGCTAGCCTGGGTTGGGTCATTGGTTTGATTGGATACAGTCTGTGTCGATGTGGGTAAAACCAATGGTGGAAAGATATGTGACACAATAGGTAGTATCTGAGGAGTGTGAGAAGTGTTTTGACCTGCGAGAGGGTTTTCGGGCCATATAGCTGATATGCTGAATTCAGCGGGGAGTTTGACTCCCTTCTTTATTAACATGGCCAAGTAATGTTTAGGATTCCTCTCTACAATAGTGTCAACTACTTTCGTGGAGTAAGCATCTTGTTCCACATCTTCAAGTTCTTCTTATGTGATATCTTGGAAAAAGGCTACCCCACAGGGCTGTTAAATGAATAGAGTAGAACTGGTGTTCATGAAGGGATCGTTCTCTTGCTCTGTTTCCCAAGTGGGGAAATGGTTGATATATGACTCATCAGGTTGAGTTCTAGCCTTAGACCTTGTATAAGGTCCTCCATGAGGTGTTTGATACATAGTGCAGTCTAGGTTTTGTAACTAAAATAAGTGATATAAAGCAAACAAAGAAGAAGATCCTTTTTGAGGAAGTCCGAGTTATGTTTTGGACAAGGGTAATTCTAGGGATAGATTTTGATAAAACTTGATCTCAAAGTGGTGATGATAAAAGATAAGATTTTCCGACCTTTGCCTTGGACAAATTCACTTTGATAAAGATGATGATGTTTGATATGATGAGATCAAGGTATTTCGAGTCTAAGCTTTTGAACTAACAATGTTTTTGACAATAGTCGTGCTTTACAGAGAAAGGGTAATCTTTAATGTTTAGATATTCACGCAATGTTCTTCACATTTTCCTAGGATAGACACTAGTTTTGGACACCAAATGAAGAATTCTTTCAAGGTTTCAGGCCAAAATAGGAATGTAGTATATCTGGTCAATTGCGGTGCAATTTCACTGATTATGGTAAAATAACTGGTCGATTGCGGTAGTCTATCACCGATTGCGGTAATAAACACGATGATTACGGCAATAAATGAATCAACTGTGGCAAACTTCCTTCAATTGCGGCACAATGTGGGCAATTGTGGTAAAGGAGGAACAGTCTAAAAAAGACTAGAGGATAAGAATCACTTGCTTGATTTTTTTTATTTTTATGGAACGATGCTTCTGATTTGCAAGACAGTTGACATGGACAACCCTAAACTTTAACACATTTGACTCATTTTGATAGTTTGGATGTTTTGTTTTGCATTTTCAAAAACTGATCAAAGAAACAAGCATAATAGACACTTTGTTTTGAAGAATGAAGACTGAAATTGTGTATGTTCTACAACTTTTTTCAAGTTGCAAGGTTATCACGAGGTCTCAACAATGAACAATCAGATTAATCTAGGTCAATGGCTTCAGAATACAATGTTATAGGCCCAATGCTTGAATGTTCATTAGCTCACACAACAATTGTCACGCTACTAAGACACGAAGGTCCACGACGTAGGTGCCCATGTTTTTGTCATTTCTAGGTATTGTTGTTGTGAAGTGAAGATCTCTTTCACTACACAAATACCGTTGGACACATATTTTGGGAATCTTGGGGGGAAATTCTACAACCCCTTGCACTATAATAAGGTATTTTTTCGGAGGTAAAACGGGTTGGCCTCTAATTAATCAAGGTTGTAGTAAGGGTCCATGGTGTCTCTCTAATCAGTTTGTATGTGCATGACTCACTTAAGAGCCTAGTTGATCACGCTGGCTCCTTAGGGATATTCACCCGATCCAGACTATCATCAACACGCCTCGCCTAAGCTTGGCTAGATAAGAAAAAACTTTGGTTTGCACCTTGTTTATATATCGATCGAAAGGATTACCGGTTTAAGGTCGTTCTCTGAGGAAGAAGCACATTCCCCAGACAGGCCTTTCTAAAAAAGTATAAAGGTTTGTAATCTAACAGTTTGTGCAAGTGCACCCAAAACTCAAGACACAAGGTAAATCGATTAAGCTCCAAAGTTTGAAATGTGAACTAAGCTACACCACCATACAAGCACCAATGTTCAATTTTAAGCCCAAAACTAGGTGTTGATTGCTTGTTCAATTTTAATGCACCAAATTGAGATATTTTTTTCCTTTGTTTAGTTTTAATCCTCACATCAATTTTAAGCCCAAATCCAAAATATGAGGTGTGATATGTTTTGCAAGCACTGTTCTTTTTTTAAACCCAAATCGACAAATGAATTCATTTTAGTTTGCTTTGTTTAAACAAGTTAGTACCGAAAAGGATTATTTGTAAAAAAATGAGAGTATATGAACTTTGAAACAATGAATGATGCTTACCAAATCTTACCTTTCTTTGTCCTCAGTGATTTGATCCAATCCTACATAGAAACCAAAAAAATGTAAAATTAGCAATAGATAGACAGAAAATTTAGATCTGATATTGCAATATTTTTGTGATTGCGGAAAAATTCTGGCGACTACAATAAAATTCTGTCGATTGCGGTAAAGCACTGGCAACTGCAGTGAAATGTTGTCAATTGCGGCATGGATCGGGAAACTGTGGCAAAATTCTTTCAATTGCGGCACGGATCAAACAATTGTGGCAAAATACCCATAGAATGAAGACAGAATAATACTGTGAAAGCCTGTAATCAATTGCGGTATTAAACCAGTCGATTGCGACACAGTTTTTTCGATTATGACAAAATACCAGCAACTGCGAAATAATACAAATGTCGAAGAAAAGTCAGATTTTTAAATTTATGACCGTACGGCCGTGGTTGATCAATCTGGTTCTTCGTCTGCAAGAGGTATTTGGGTTGTTTGTTCACGTCGAATTCACCAAAATGTACGCCTCTCCTTCCGGTTTGTGATCCGTGGATTCCCAAGCTTTCCAAAGGCAAGGGTCAGTAGCAAAGGTTTCACAATTGATATGAATCAAATACACTATACTACTAAAATGAATAACAAAGAAATGTAATCAATAAAATGTACAAGCAAGAGAAAGGAAAACAAATGAATGCAAACCCCACGATGCTTGAAGCTTCTATTGTCTCTCTCTACTCCTTTCGAAACGTTGTTATTGATGCTCAGTATTGGCAGGGCAGCGTCTATAACTTGAGAATTGTTGAGAAGTTGCTAATTGAAATGGGTGTGTGATCGCAAGATGGATTGAATGCTAGAACCAAACTGACAGAGTAATGGCACACGAGAGCTTGAAATCCTGGATCCTTCAAATGGTTTTGAAGGGTTTATTATATAGGAATTGGTGATGATATGAACGGTTGAGATCAATCCCAGAGATGGGGAGATGAACGGTTGAGATCAAAAGGAACAGGAGAGGTCCTCAGTAAACTCCACCTCTTCATTT
>MU225042.1:510483-524230 GCA_018584345.1 Thuja plicata | reverse complement strand
CAATCCTTATAAAGGATGTCGAAACCCTAAACGGGCAACTGCTAGGAAATAGAAACTTTCCTAAAACTAAAGAACCTGCCTAAGTGAAACTTAAGCACTAAAGAGAAATTGCTAAATTACTCTAACATTCTTATACCATATTTCCCACTTTAGGCCTAAACTAAGGATTAACAACTTAGAAAGCAACCTAAACTAAACTAGATTGGATTAAGTATTAACTACTAATCCATCTAGTCACACACATTGCAAGACCTTCTAAGGTCAAAATTAAAGTCATTGACTTGGCTAGAGTCAGTTACAAGACAAAATCGGACTAAGCATTGGGAGTTTTAAAGTCACTGACTTGGCTAGAGTTAGTTACAAGCCAAAATTGGGCTAAGCATTGGGAGTTTGCCTAGGTGCTCCTACACCATGTGGCGGTGTTCCACCAACACTTCAAGAATAAAATAAGATGACATTTGAATTTTTAAACCAAGTCAAGCTTCTTTTCAACAAGAATCATCCTAAAAAATGGAACTAATGTACCATCTTGGATTTTCAAACGAACCAAGTGATCCATTAGATGCTTCTTTGGATTCAGATTGTTACAAGAAATTCAACTTTATATCACAGACTTACCCAATGAAGAAATTGAAGAAGCACTTAAAGACAAGAAGCTTCAAAAAACTTTGGAGAATATTATGACCAAAGATGTGAAAATATACTTCAATATTTTAAAGAAAAAAAATCCCAAATTATTGGAAGATCCAGATTTGCAAAATAAAGTAAAATCTACTTTGGAAGAAAGCCATCCGAAATTGACATTGGAGAAAGTAAAGGGGAAACAAATTTTAGACCAATCAACTACAAAGTTTGCTTGGCTAAAAATTTGTCTTATAAACCCATAGCATTGGACTGCTTATTTCAATATTGGACACCCTAAATGATTGTTAATTAGATCATTCAGTCTCATTTAATTATTGACCAAGGATGTAAACTTGGAATGACATCTGCAAAGTATATGCTTCAAACTCTCTTGATCCTCATGGCTAATCCCATGAAATAGAAGTGCGTTAAGCTTCAGGAAATCTATGCTAACTCAAGTAAATGGGCTTACTCTAAGAAAACAAGTAATCATGGATAGGAACTTCTCTACTTGCCTATGTTGTAGGAACAGTCTACTACTTCTGTTACTAGTGGCTACAGGAATAACATAGTTCTACTTTACTTCTTAATAAGCATGGAAATGATTTCTACTCTAACAAAGTAATTCACTCATCAAGTGGGCCCCCTTGGATGAGTGAATAGAAACACAATCAAGATAAAATAATTGAACTCAAACTGTGCATTCTATTCATTCATGGAAAATACACTTGGATAGATAAAATAGTATTACAACTATATCAACTTCTATTCAGAAATATCAACTAACTCAACTAACTCCAAAGAATTACAATAGTCATCTTATTTAAAGGAAAACTACAACTACTCCCTAAATCTAAGATCACTACATTAATGAGGATCGTTACAGATCCATAATGTCTCTTAACAAAAATATCAGTCATCAAGAATAGGTCCTCCCAAAATATATTATGTGCTGGGCTCTAGATCTGCGCACTACATTTAACAGAAAACTATATTGACTTGTTCCTTATGCAAAGATCTTGCAACAACGCCTTAACTTTCTCGAGCATTTGCTTGACTTCTTGAACACGAAGGCATCTTGTAGAAACAACCGCTTTTGACTTCTTTTGCACCACTACGTTGATCTTTGAATATGCCATGAATGATCCCTGCAAAATGATTAATGCACACACAACCTTCAATACATACATATTCTCATCATTAATATTAGGAAAGAAGTGTTAAGTTATAATTAATACTCTTGCAAGGCACATGGATACAGGAAGGAAACTACCCATAAACATAGTATAGGAAAAAGGATCATTCATTAGCACATATAACTACTACATTCTGTCATTTTTATCCATCATTTTCAAGAAAATATACCATGTTCTTTTATCATCCACTTTCCTACTTATGTCTTTACACATATAAAATATACATATAAAACCACAAGTCTAAGTATTTGTTTTGCAAGTAAACTGCAGAAAAGAAAATAAAAATCACTTCGAAAGATGACCATTTAAGAGGCTCATCATTCCCCCCAACTATCCTATTACTGGTCTCCAATGATCATAAAGTTGTGGATCCTGGCTCTTAGTCTCAGGTCACTGGCAATATTTTCCCCTGACTCATCAAAAATGTAGTTGAAGTACCCATGATTCTTCCCGAGTCTTTCCCATCTCTGGACTTCCTTAGCCATGTCATGATCTTTTGCACTTTCATTTACTACTAACAAGGGCTGCAAGAGGATAGGCGGTTGGAACCTTAATGGAATCCAATAATTAAGCAATATCCTACCCAACATTATATACCATGGAGCTCGGTGAGTGGCAAGAGTCAGGTTCTATGGAGAATGAGGTTCTCGAACCTTCAGGTCATGGGGCATCCTTACCCATCTATGCCTACAAGTAGTGATTGCAGCCTCAATATTGTATGATGAGTGTTGATACCAGTCTGTATATGCTTTCTCTCTGACTGGGTAGACCTTGCTAGCCCCACTTGGGTTCATACTGATTGAAATCCAATCAAGAAGAGTTCATCTAGAATGATGAACTTTAGGCCTCATTACCAAGGGTGTCTCTATTTCACTATTTTTGTATGGCAAAGCCTGATGTTCCTTGCTTATCTCATTACGCATCCAAGACATTACTGCTCTTAACTGGACATCTCCCACATACAATAGTGAATTCCAGTCCCTTTCATCTAGTACAGCAAGATTATGTAAATATAATTCACACAACAAATTTTTTATAGACATGAGAGTTGATTGAAATGCATCATAGAACTCATGAGGTGTTGAAATAGAAGGATTTAGTCCTTCCACAATCCTTGTTAATTTAAAATTAATAAATTTCTCTTTAAGGAATAGAGCATAGATCGGAGACGGTGACCTTCATGTCATAGCTTCAAGAATTAATTCAGTAATCCTCTTAACCCTTCTTTCCAATACTGCAATCTAATCTATTTTCTATTCTAATTTATGAGCTTGTTCATCAATGGTCCATTTCAATTTTTCTTTTTCTAACTTCCATTGTGCCCTTTTCCATACAAAATTCTGATACAAGCTCAACCCTGTAGCTAAGGGTATAGATAGGTCTGGTGGTGGCATGGGTTCCTGATTAAGAATAACAATCCGTCCTAGTGCAAGCTGAGGGGTTTTTATTAGTTCTTCCTGTGTGGAAGTCTCCCCTTCCTATACAACAAAATTTTTTATTTCATTATCCTCTTGACATGATTCAGCTGCTTTAGCCAATGTGTCCAACCCATCCTTGTTTATTTTCTCTAACACCTTTTCAACAAAATCCTCATTAATTGCAAGGAATTCATTAGTAGGTAAGTTTTTTGAATTATCAACATTGTCTTTCCCAATAGAGTCATCAAAAAACTCCTTTGTCTCCTCAGAATATCTATCACTATCAATGAGGATATAATCAATATTAGCATCAGGTATTGCTTCAAAATTCATATTGTGGGAAATGGTGTCACTATCTGCACTTTTCTAAACCATTGCCTCAGAAGAGGACTTCTCTACAGACTCAGCAGATTCTACA
Source organism: Thuja plicata (assembly GCA_018584345.1). Lineage (NCBI taxonomy): Eukaryota > Viridiplantae > Streptophyta > Pinopsida > Cupressales > Cupressaceae > Thuja > Thuja plicata. The sequence goes on along the minus strand of MU225042.1, from coordinate 520,574 downwards.
TTCACAATTTGAATAGGAGACTTGTCATCCCTGCTGATGTTTGAGGAAAGCCTTGCACTTTTTCTTGCAGAGGTTTGGAAAGAGCATGGAGGATTCTTGTGTTTCCTCCTACTAGTGGAAACCTCCTTTGTAGTTTCTATAGGAGGTTCTTATGGTGTCCCTTCCTCATAAGAGGGCAAGGTTTTATCAGCTGTATTAAAAACATTATCATTGCAGGGCTGTTGTTTTGGAATTACTTCCTCTGATTTAAGGATTTTACCCTTGTCTTTCTTGGAAGCATACCTAGTTTTCACAGAAGGTGGGGTGTCAGGAATGACATCGGCTTCCTTTCTTTTACCTCTCTTCCTATTGGAAATAGGAGTACTAATGTTACAAGCTCTTTTCCTAGATGGGTTAGGGTTAGAGGAAGAGGCTTCAAGAATGGCTTATGTTCTTTGAATTACTTTGCAAATCCCCTTTGTTGTGCTCACCCTTCTTCCTATACCCTGGCCTCTAGGGCCAACCATTCTAGGCTCTACTTCATCCATTGCTAATAATTCATCCCAAGTTCCTATCAATTGCTTATTTAATTATCTTTCCACAATTAATTTAATTAAGCAATGATGGGAAACAGACTGATCTTTTCCTGATTGAACTAAAGAAGCTTTCTTTTTAACAATATTAAAAAAAAAGCTAGGTAAATTTACCTATCTATTTTCATGGCGAAGGGCGCTCAAAATCTTGAAATGTAGCCCGTGGATATATTTGTAACGGCCTTTGTAGGTAAAGTATTGTATGATAAATGTAGCTAGCTGAATGTAATCCATGGGCAATGATATCCTTGAGGTGCTCTACTTCTTGTCAATATCTAACTGCGGATCACCATGCAAGGTGAATTGTGCCCTAGCTAAGTGTAAATTAATGTCTTTATACAATTTCTCTCCTTCCTATGGAAACCTCATCACTTCCACCACAATATCCTCTGTGAACTCAATTCTTAACCCTTTCACCACTGTTAACCCATTATGCAGAGTATTTAGAAACTACAATAATCCAGCCACCCTTGAGGCTAAGACAGTAATCCAGCCAAAACCATTAAGGCTAAGACAGTAATCCAGCCAAAACCATTAAGGCTAAGACAGTAATCTAGCCACCCTTTCCTTCGGAACATTTCACTATTGGATGGGTCTCCAAGTAAAACTCTGTGATATGATGGCTCATGCCTATGAAGATCACCTCCCATTGCTATGGATAGAATTTTTTGCAGAAGCTCTACAGAACTTAAAAATGGAAAATGCTACAGACTCAAAGTGTTGCAGACAAGAACAATGGAGTACAGAATATCATTTAATTCCAAGCAATTAAAAGCATTTTAATGAATGATATTTCCTAATACATTCACGTGTGTTAAGGCCTTCCACCCTAAACACGTCATGAACATATCATCATTAATTGAACTTCAACTTTTAAAAATCTTTTAATTACTTTCAATCAATCATGATGATGCAATCACAGGATGACAGATGGTCTCACACATGACGATAGTCATCTTGAAAAGACAAGAAATAAATTTCATCCTTTACATGCTAATATTTTAAATTTGAAAAAATATTAAATAATCCCTCCCCCAACTAATTTTAAGGCATGGGTCCCACCAGGCCATGGCGTGCAAGAGTAAAAAAAATGAAAAGAACACTTAATCCTAATAAAAAATGAATAAAATAATATATGAACAAAGGTATGTGTCACTAACCTGTTAAGCGTTGCAGGAAGAGTGTTCTGAAATGTGACATGCACTGATGGAGTGATGCAATGGTGTGAAAAAAATGGTAGAGAGAGGAGGTGAGGTGAATTTTATTACGGAGAAATTATTTCATAGGAAGTGAAATGTTTATTATGGAATCGATGATATAAATCAAGGATTAGTGGAAACCTGGGTGGAAGACCCAGATTTTGCTGTTGTAGGAATATTGTTGTCATCACGTTCATGGAACTATTGCAGGAACTCTTTACGGCTCACTAGCTTGTGATATATCTTGAGGCGATGATCGTTGACAAGCAATTTGAATCGCACGGGACCAATTGTAGAAAGCTGAACTGCTCTATTGTCAAAACTTGAAACTATCTCATAAGGTCCTAGCCACTGGGTCTAAAATTTACCTGGGGTATGTTGGTAGTGTGATTCATAGAGAAGGGCCCAATCACCAATGGAAAATTTCTTGTCCTTGATGAATTTGTCGTGTCACTCCTTCCACAACTTCTGAATCAATTTGGTATTGTGAAGTGCAGACTTCTGATACTCATCCAGTCCATTAAGCTATAGTAGCCTTTCTTCTTGTGCCTTGATAAGATCAATGTCTAATTCCAATGTCATCCTGAGAGTCTCGTGTTGAAACTCAATAGGCATAGATGCAGATTTTCCATAAACCAGTTCAAATGGAGTAAAGCCAATTGTTGTTTTCCAAGCTGTTCTGTAAGCCCAAATGGCCTCAGGAAGGTGGGTAGCCCAGTCCTTCTTTTGAACAACAACTACTTTGGTTAGGATTGCTTCAATCTCCCTATTTGTTATCTCCACCTTCCCATTTTCCTAAGGATGGTATGGTGAATATTTACCATGCCTCACTGTGTATTTATGCATCAACTCAACAATAAGATTAGAAGTAAAATGTGCACCTTGATCTGTTACTATCTCACGAGGTACACCAAACCTGGTAAAGATATATTCATATAGAAATTATGCTACCTTATGATCTCTAGCATGCTACATTGCTTTAGCTTCTACCCATTTTGTTTCATAGTCAGTGCACACCAAGATATATGACTTATTGTGAGAAGATGGCTCGATAGGTCCAATGAAATTGATGCCCCATTTGTCAAATGGTGTCACCACCACCTGAGGCTGCAAGGGAATTTCATTTGACTTGGTTGGGCATCCCATGCGCTGGCATCAGTCACAGTGCCTTGTATACTTAGCTACATCCTTATGTAGGGTAGGCCAATAGTATCATGTTGTCAAGATCTTGCATGTTTTCCTCTTTCCTGCAAAATGGCCACCACATGGCTCATCATGACAAGCCCTAAGGATGTCATAAGTCTCGTCTATGTGAATACATATTCTAGTGACCTTATCAAGACTTGTGTAAAACATAAATCCTGAGATCCGTGAAAAGTTGAAGCTTTTCTCAACTAGAAGTCTACGTTTTCTAGGTGAGAAATGAGGTGGTGTCCTTCCTATAGTAAGGTAGTTGGCGATGTCAACATAAAATAGATTGTAAGTATCAATAGAGAATGGGTGATCATCAAGGAAGTTGTCATCAATTGTTGTAGGGTCATCTGGAATGTGTAATCTAGATAAGAAATTAGCCACCACATTAGCTTTACCTAGTTTATCAATGATTGTCACATCAAACTCCTGCATGAGGAGTAACCATCTTGCTAACCTACCAGAGATGGCAGACTTGTTCTTCAAGTATTTGATTGTTGAATGATGAGTGTATACAAATACTTCATAATGAGTAATATAATGTTTGAATTTATTAAGTGCATAGATTATTGCTAGCAATTCCTTTTCAGTGACAGTATAGTTTAGTTCAGCACCTTGCAGGTTTTTACTAATATAATAAATAGCATGCTCAACTGTACCTTCCTTTTGTCCTAACACCGCTCCAATGGAATAGTTAGATGCATCAGTGTGAATATGAAAGGGAAGCTTCCAGTCAGGTCCTCTAAGGATAGGTATCTATGTCAGAACATCTTTGAGCTACTGAAATGACAGTTCACAATCACCTATCCACTCAAACTTAGCTTCTTTCTTCAACAGGGTGTACAATGGGGCTGCAAGCTAGCTAAATTCTTTGATGAATCTCCTATAGTAATTGGCATGGCCAAGAAAACTCCTGACATCGTTCTATTTTACTGGATTTGGAAGTTTAGTGATGATTGCAATCTTTGCAAGATCAACATGAATGCCAAAGGATGAAAGGTAATGCCCTAAAACAACTCCCTCTTCCATCATCATGTAGCATTTCTCACTGTTAAGGGAGAGGTTATATTCCTAAAATATTTTGATAACTTTCTCCAAGTTAGCATGAGCCTCCTCAAATGTAGTTCCATATGCAGTGAAGTCATCCATGTATATTTCAACACAGTCAGCATAGATGTCAAAGAAAATATTGATTACCACCCGCTGAAAAGTAGCAGGTGCATTACATAACCCAAATGGCAAGACACAATAAGAAAATGTTCCTCATGGATAGGTGAATGTTGTTTTATCCTAAAGCCAGATTTAAGGAGTTTTTGTAACTCGTTCTTCACTATATCTCTCAGAGTAGGGTGAATTCTTCTCTGGGCTTGTCTAATTGGTCTGGACTCGGGACTGATGTAAATCCTATGGGTACAAATATTTTGGTCTAACCCCTTCATATTGGTATAGTCCCATGCAAAGGCTTGCTGACTTTCTTTGAAAATTTGGAGAAGACTGGTCATCTGAGATATTGTGAGGTTCTCATTAACATTCAACTCTTTGCCTAAAGCAATTTCTTCCCTTTTGATTTTATCCAACGTCATAAATTTTTCAAATGAGGGCAACTTTATCTCATGTGGTAACAAGGTATAAAGGTAATCAGGTGTTGCAGGAAACTTAGGTGAGGTCTACTTGGGAAGTATGTTTTGGAGGGAACAGTTAGGGACATGACAAGAGGATGCATCATAGCCATACTAATTGGTGAGAATTTCCACTAGTATGTCATCTTCCTCTTGTGAGACCATAAATGGACCTCTTCCAATAACCATGAGCTATTTCACATAATTTGCTTCAAGGGTAGCATCACCTAGATCTGGCCAGATAACTTGGTCAAGTTCAGCTTGGGGTTTGGCTGGAGAATATAGAGTTAGTTTCTTGGTATGGATGCCATCAAATATTGTCATTTTTCCTGAGCGGCATGCAATGCAAGCATCTGTTGTGGCTAGCCAAGGTCTTCCTAAGATTAATGGATATCCTCCTAGTGTGGCTTTCGGGGACATGATTATGAAATCTAAGGGTTAATCCAAGGAATCAAGTGTTACAACAATGTCCTCTACCATGCCATCTGGCTTAATAGTAGAATTATTAGCTAACTAGAGTATTGTAGGTGTTTCCCTTAACCCAATGATGCTAATTCTCAAAAAAACTTCCATAGTCATTACATTGATGGATGCTCCTAAATCAATCAAGACATTTTGTATTTGTATACAATTAATATGAATGGTAACCACTGGGATTCCTAGATTAAAGTATTTAGGCATTAAGACTTTACTGAGCATGAGATCAGAAAGTTTCCCAAGGACATGGACAGTGTCAAGATCTTTCTTCTTTCTACTAGGGTGCTTGATACATGCTTCCTTGATTGCTTTATTATAAATGGGAACTTATTTGAGGGAATCTAATAAAGGTATTTGGAGAGTCATTTTCTTAAGTTGGTCAATCAAATCAGCTGCAATAGGACTTTCTTTTGAGGGTGTTGATTGAACCAATCTCTGTGGATAAGGTAGATTTTTAAAAATTGGGGTATATTACGGAATAGGTGGAGCAGCAGTGGTTTGGTTCTCATGTATTTCCTCAGTATCAGGAACTTCAGTTATGATAGGTTCCTTAGGTGCAGGAAATGTAGTTCCTGATCTTAAGTGAATATCATTTACTTGCAAGGAATAAGCTTGTTGCTTGTTATTAGTATTTGGAGTTGGTAGTGCAGGCAGTTGTGTTGGCTTTTGAGGATTATTATTATTAGCTGCAGGAGGTGGAGGTATAATAGCTTGTTGTTGAGGTGGAGGCATAATAGCTTGCTACTGATTAGGTTGATTGGGTCCCCACTGAGTTTGTTGTTTCCAGTTACCATGTGGTTTCCATTGGTTATTCTGTTGTGGCTATTGATATTGGTTAAATTGTTGTTGGTATGGTTACTAGTGGCTGTAGGAACAAAAAAGTTCTACTTTACTTCTTAATAAGCATGGAAATGATTTCTACTCTAATAAAGTAATCCACTCACCAAGTGAGTCCCCTTGGATGAGTGAATAGAAACACAATCAAGATAAAAGAACTGAACTCAAACTGTGCATTTTATTCATTCATGGAAAATACACTTGGATAGATAAAACAATATTACAACTATATTAGCTTCTATTCAAAAATATCAACTAACTTGACTAACTCCAAAGAGTTACAATAGTCATCTTATTTAAAGGAAAAATCAAACTACTCCATAAATCTAAGATCACTCCATTAATGAGGATCGTTACAGATACATAATGTCTCACAATAGAAATATCATTCATCAAGAATAGGTCCTCCTAGAATATAGTATGTGGTGGGCTCTAGATCCGCGCACTGCATTTAATAGAAAATTGTATTGATGTTTTTCTTATGCAAAGATCTTGCAACAACACCTTAACTTGCTCGAGCGTTTGCTTGACTTCTTCAACACGAAGGCATCTTGTAGCAACGGTCGCTTTTGACTTCTTCAGCACCACTATGTTGATCTTTAAATACGCCATGATTGATCCCTACAAAATGATTAGTGTACACACAACCTTCGATACATACATATTCTCATCATTAATATTAGGAAAGAAGTGTTAAGTTCTAATTAATACTCTTGCAAGGCACATGGCTACAAGAAGGAAACTACCCACAAACATAGCATAGGAAAAAAGATCATTCATTAGGACATATAACTACTACATTCTGTTATTTCTATCCATCAGTTTCAAGAAAATATACCATGTTGTTTTATCATCTACTTTCCTACTTATGTATTTACACATATAAAACCACAAGTCTAAGTATCTTTTTTGCAAGTAAACTGCTGAAAAGAAAATACAAAGCACTTAGAAAGATGGCCATTTAAGAGAATCATCAAAGATAATGCCAAAAATACCATGAAAAGAATTAACTATTGAAATTCCTCAAAAGACCACCTTTGGACAAGTCAATAACCCTTTGTTTGTACAACATCTCCATTACCTCAAGTAACAGTTGATGTTAACAAGACTTCCAAAGTTAATCTGAAAAGGACAATAAGAATTGATTTTAAGTAAAACATACGAGTAAGTGAAAAATGTGCATCAAAAGAAACATTTACAGTTTCAATGGGAATGCCAATACACCCTCTTTGGAAGAAATAAACAATACACAAAAAAGTGGCCCATTATTGCTAACTTTTCCAACAATGCAAGATAATGCTTCAACTATTATACCATCTAAATGGAAAAGTGAAAATGTACCAAGGGTATATATTCCTAAACCAATGGATGCATCATGTGTGGCTAAAATTTCATATGATCCAAAGAAGAAGAGTATAATTGATATTTCACCAATACCATGAAAAATTGCACAAAAAACACTTGTGAACATGGTATGTCAAGAAAAGCATTCTAAATTATGCAAGCATAAAGACCAAAGTCTTGGAAGTATACTTGCACCGTTGGGATATCAATAAGCATAAAAACAAGAAAAATTTACAAGAATACAACAATATCAATTGGGACAAGGATCTCAATTATATTTTTAGCATGTTCAATACCCACCAAAAGTGCAACAAGTGTATCAGCAACAAGAATTCTCACAATATTAGCAGTTTGTGGCATAATATCATGAACAAGTGCCTCCACCACAACAATAATTTACTTATCTAATAACTTAATAACAAGTGGTGCAACCTCAACAATATTCAGGAAAACAAATAACACAGTTTCAACCATTTCAATCTCTTCAGCAATTTCCATGGTATTATAAACAAAAATTGAGTCAACATTAGAATGTCACCATGGCACCACCAAAAGATCCTTCTCCACAATCATCACAGTTAGATACTCTTATATTAATATTCAAAACTATATGAGCATCTCCCAATAAAAATAAAAATTTATAGACAAAGAGGACATTTGGGAATGATTGAGACATTCATAAAGACACCATCTAATGATAAAATAGCCCAACAGATTGGAGAATTGAGAAAATAGGTCAAGGCTTTACAATTCAAAGATGAGAAGATACCATATACAGAGCAAGAATTATGTCTAAATCCATTTGATAAGAGTTTGTATATGCCTCCTTTTCCTAGGAACTTTGAGGTACCAAAGTTTGAAAAATATAGAGGGAAGGGTAATGCTAAATATCACATCAGAGAATTCTACATTGCCTGCATAAAATTAACATATGATGACAGACATATACCATGTGACATTTCCCTCAAAGTCTTGGTGACAAGCAATGGAATGGTAATCAAAAATTTTTGGGAATATAAAGTCATGGAGAGAACTAGCTGAGAATTTCATTTCTCATTTTTCTTTCAACATATCAAACGAGATTACATTGACCGAATTATGCTCCACAAAGAAAAAAGTTGGAGAACCATTCATGACATTCTCATTACGATGGAGAAATATTTTTAGTCAATATCCATTTGACATTCTAATAGAACAAGTGAACTTGTTCATCAAAAATATTGTACCAGAAATTATGTATGACCTCAAAATCAAAAGTCCAAGTACAATTGAAAAGCTCATAAAAAGGGAACAAACATTAAAGAGGCTCTTATTCAGAAAGACATACTTAAAATTAATAAAGCAAGTAATATCACAAGCACTTCAAATGAGAAAGCTAAATTTTGGTCTCACAATAAGAATGTTACAAATGACAGTGGTGTCAACGCACGAATAATGAATACCACATAAGTAACAATAAGTCTCAAAGGACTAAGTGTTTTGAATACACAAACGGTAACTCAAGCACCATTACAAGTGCAAATGGAAAATACCATACAATAGACTCACCAATGACAACCTCCAAGAGCTAAAGATGCACCTCCCAGACAATTCACACCATTGGGAGAACCTATCAAATCTGTATTACAACAATTTCTCCAATATAACTACATTTAATTACCTAATATCTAAGAAGAATCGACAGTCAAATCCCCAGGGTGGGATGACAATAAGTATTGTGACTATCATCGGACTAAAGGTCACAAGAATACCTCATGCTATCAGTTGAAACATTTGGTGAAGACCTAATTGATCAATGAATAATTGAAGTAAAACCTCATGTAGGTTCCTCTAATACTAATGGAAGGCCTCTAGTTCAAATTCAAATTCTAAAGCTAATGTGAATTATACCTGAACTTGTCATGATTATACCATAAATTATATCTGAATGGAAGATGCCTATGTGTCCACTATAACCATAAAAGGAAAATATCCACGATGTGTAGTTACTACCCATTAATACATGATTACTATGCAAGGAACTCCTCCTCGACCCAAAGTCCCTATTGAATATAATCTTGTTGACTAGATTGTCAAAATACCAACACAAAACTCTAACCTTGAACTATTGTGTATGTCCCCTCAGCACAAAGAAATCCTATACAAAGCCTTGAAAGAGTCTATTTTTTCTAATGACATTAATGTTGACCAGTTTCAGGCCATGATAGGGCACTTTTATGTCTCACGAAACACTAACTTTTTTGCCAAATGATGTCCCTCAAGATAGACCTAATCATAATGACCCTTTACACCTTGAAGTCTTTATCCACAATTGTAAAGTCAAACAAGTTTAGATAGATGGTGGAGTAGGACTTAATATCTGCACTTTGAGAGTTATAATATCTCTTGGATATATTGAAGATGACATTGATCCATCAAATAAAATCACAATAAAATCTTATCATGATGTTGAACATCCTTCCAAAGGAGTCATCACACTACCTCTCAAATTCTTTCTGTAGACGTCCAAAAATATTAATATTATTCTCCTTATTTCCTCTAACTTTTTAATTTAAATCAATTAAATAATTTCATTTATCAATAGTTTAAACACTATTCTAATGTATTTTATTTAAATACATTTACCTCCACAAAATCCCCTTTTAATAAATTTATATTTATTAAAATCCTCCATTTTCCTAATTCTTCTAAGCTATGATTTATTCAAATCTAACTTGAATTAAATCTAAAACCCTAGCTAGGAACCTATTAATCCTACCCTACAGCCTACCCTATTCCTACCCTACTCCCATCACCTCATTTCCTAAGCATGCTTCCACACCTAACTGTCCTCTAAATCATATTTAATGGGT
>MU225042.1:442623-458090 GCA_018584345.1 Thuja plicata | reverse complement strand
GGGTGCTTCATTTACTCATTTTTAGCTTAATCCGATGTTATTTGGTATTCTTGTTGTTTGCTTTGATCTCTTACATGTTTATTTGAAATGATATATGTGCTAACCCACTAATGTTTGCATGTTTGAGTTTACTCCCAACAGATTGAAGGATTCCATATACACACTTTCCAACAATAAAAACACGTTGTTACAAGTTCTGGACCTAGATCTACCTTTTAACATGATTTTGAGACACCCTTGGATCCATGTAATGAAAGAAATATCATCCACTTATCACCAGTGTTTGAAGTATTCCTACAATGCAGTGGAAATTATTATCCCTAGAGATCCTAGTGCTTTTTATTTTTGTGTCAATTTTAAGGATACTCTTGCATAGAAAGTGCCAACAAATAGTAAATAAAAATAAGCCAACTCCTCTCAATATGTTGATGCATCTAACCTTGTGAAAATGACCAAGGTAAAACTGAATATTGAAGACCAAGGTTGTGGAGAATATTAAATGACTCATTCATTTCATATTGGGAAGCTTCCTCCTTCTCCGAAGTCTTGTGGAAAACCACACCTTTTGCAAAAGAGAAAACTATTGTCTAGCATGATCCCCATGCCCCATTTGTAAAATGGGGAGAATTACATAAAGAGTTCATTGATGAATATGTATCTGAATGGATATATAAAGATGAAGAAGAATAAAATCTTGTTCAATTTCCTATTGAAAAATATGGAAAAGGGTTTTAAAAAATGTAACAAAAAGGCTATGATTGTTGTAGTGGTCTTTGCACAAAGAAAAAATGAATTATAGAGCATATTGTTGCACAAGGGAGACCACCTAATAGAGGAATTCAATTTAAACCATTGTGAATTGACTCTTTGAGTACTAATACCTACTCTTGTGTGAAAATGTGAATGCCTTGAACGGTGACCCGACATTTGAGGACACCCATCCAGAAACTGATTTCAATGAGTGAAAATGGGATTTCTATTCCTCTAGCTCTTATTATCTTGACCATATATTTACTAATCCCACAGACTTACCCATTGAAGACAAGCATGTCAATGTTCTACCTCCTCCTGCCCAAACTAGTTCTCAAGCTTGGATCGAAACTTTCTGGGATCCTAGCACCACTTCCGAGGATATTTCCAGTGACACATAAATGACTAATGTTTATACCCTTACCCTTACCCTTACACTTGGAACCCAAAACATATGCAATAGCATTGATGACATGCCTTTAGTGTACCCTGAATTGATAGATTGGAACCAACAAGGACCACTAAGCTTAGAACATTTCAAAAATGATGAAACAATAGCAGATTCTTTGAGCTTTGAGAAGGCATGCCACAGGGTGATCATAAAGCATGATTTGAAATTGATCTTAATGCCACAACATATTTTGGGGAGTCATCTCCATCTTCTAGTCGCAAATTTTTTATTTTTTTTAAAAGAAGAAAAAAAAAGAATAGGTCTTCTGGTGAAAACTGAAAGGTGCCATTAGACCATGAAAAGGTAAAAATAAAGGACGTATCTAAGGGTGAAACCCTCTCTAAGGCGCCTAAGGATGGAAGAATGGACATACTCCCAGCAAGAGAAAAATCAATACTATTGATTGAAATGATAAAAGAAGTCAATCTTGGAACTCCAAACAATCCTAAGATCATACACTTTGTAGCTTCATTATCAAAGCAAGAAAAGGATGAGTTTGTAAGATTTTTCTTGGAAAGACAAATCAAATTTTCCTGGTCTTATGTAAATATGCCAGGCTTAGATCTTGAATTGGTTCTTCATCATTTACTTTTTAAACCGAGTGTTAAGCCATTAAAGCAAAAATAAAGAAAATGCATCCTCAGATAACTCTTTTAGCGAAAGAAAAACTGAAAAAATTACTGGATGTCGCTTTCATAAGACCAATTGATTATGTAGAATGGATTTAAAATTTGGTCCCAGTAAGAAAATATAATGGAGGAATAAGAATATGCACAAATTTTTATGATCTCAATAAAGCATGCCTCAAAGATGATTTCCCATTACCAAACATTGATATCATAGTAGACATGATAGTCAAATATGAGATGTTATCACTGATGGATGGCTTCTTAGGCTACAACCAAATCAAAATTACACTTGGAGATCAACCCAAAATAACTTTTTCATGTGCCTGGGGAACGTATTGTTGGAATGTATACCCTTCAACCTCAAGAATGTTAGATCCATTTATCAAAGAGAAATGACCACCATCTTCCATGATTTCAGGCACATACTAATGGAAGACTATGTAGATGATTTACTATGCAAATCCCCCACAAGAAAAGATCATTTGAGCATTATTGACAAGGTTTTTGATAGAATGAAAAACTACAAGCTCTAGCTCAACCCAAAGAAATGTATTTTTGGAGGTGTTTTGGGTAATCTCCTGGCTATATTGTTTCTTGTAGAGGCATTGAGGTGGATCTTGAGAAATTAAAAGCAATATTGGACATACCTCCTCCAACTACTTTGAAACAATTAAGAAGTATTTAAGGGAAATTGCAATCTATCTCAAGATTTATTGCATAGTCGGAAAATAAATATCACCCCTTCCAACATTTACTTCATAAGAGTGTGACCTTTAAATGGAATGATCAATGTGAGAAGTCCTTTCAACAATTAAAAGACTATCTACCCAATCCACTAGTTCTGATGCCTCCTATTCCAGGCAAGAAATTTATTTGGTATATATTTTCCATGGAGACAAAATTTGGAGCTCTTTTGGCACAACGTGATGAATAAGGTAGAGAAAGAGCTATCTATTACATTAGTAAGACACTTATGGGTTATGAACTAAACTATACACTCACTGAGTGTGCATTCCTTATTGTGGTCTTTGTGACCCAAAATTTAAGACATTGTATGCTTAATCACAAAACAATGTGTGTATCATGAATTGATCCATTAGAATATCTACTAAGAAAAGAAACACTTATAGGGTGACTAGCCAAGTGGGTGATGATTCTGAGTGAATTTGACATTGAATATATAGATCATAAAGAAATTAAAGGTCAAGTGATAGTTGATCAGCTAGCTGAAGCACCGATACAAGATGATCAACCTTTGTTATCAGATTTTCTAGATGAATCAATATTTTCTATCACAACATCCAATGAATGAAAAATATATTTTGATGGCTCACATACTAGGAATGTATCAAGAGCAGGTATTTTGGTTATCACCCCGCAAGACAATGTGATACCCAAATCATACATAATAGCTTTTAAGTGTACTAATAATATAGATAAATATGAGGCTCTAATCATTAGACTAAAATTAGCAATATAATGGAAAATTTAGCACTTGCAAGTGTATGGAGATTCATAGCTAGTCAATCACCAAGTTAATGATGACTATGACACCAAAGATGAAAAATTGGTACCTTACAAGCAATTGATTGATTTTCTTATAACCAAATTTGTTACAATAGAGTTTCATCAGGTTCCAAGAGTGTGCAAAAAAAATAGGAAGATGTTATGACAACTATTTCTTCTATGATTGTCATGCCACAAAATCAAGAAAGGTGTGAGTTCTTAGTGGAGCAGTTACTAATTCCTACTTTTGATATTCCATAATTTGAGCTCATGTACAAAATTGTTGGTCTTGATTCCTCTTGGTATCAAGACATTTACAACTACCCACATTCTCAGGTCTTACCCTCAAACCTATAAAAAAACTAGCACAAAGCCTTTATACACCAAGACTCTAGATACGCCATCATTGGTGATAACCTTTACAAGAGATCCTTTAAACAAACCCTCTTTAGATGTATCGATTATGGAGAGGCGTGAATTACTTTACACAAGGTACATGATAGTATATGTGGAGGCCATTTCAATGGTTCAAGTTGGCAAATAAATTGGTAAGAGTTGGATACTATTGGCCGACTATGGAACAAGATGCACATGATTTTTCCAAAAAGTGTTATAAATGCCAGATGCATGAGAATATGATGCATGCCCCCCGCATAAGATCTTAATTCTATTATTTCAATATGGCCCTTTTCTCAATGGTATTTGACCTCATAGGGAAGATTTGTCCTACCTTTGTTAATGGCCACAAGTATATAATCACTGCTATTTAATATTTCACTAAGTGGATTGAGGCCATCCCTATGACATATATTACTGGTAAGAAAATTGCAAAATTCATTTTGAACTACATCATGGCCACTATGGAGTTCCTTTGGCTATTTTTACTGATAATGGTATCCCTTTCAAAAATGAGGATTTCGATGAGCTTAGTGACAAATTCAAAATTCAGCATAGGTATTCCACCATTTATTATCCACAAGGAAACGCTCAAGTTGAGGTGTCAAATAAAGTATAATCAAGATAATAAAAAAGATTGTCAATGATGTTGGATGAGATTGACATATGAAACTAAATCCAACTCTATGGGCCTACAGAACAAGCATTCATACTCCCACCGGTGCCACTCCCTATTCTTTAGTCTTTGTTGTTGAGGCCATTTTATCAGTTGAAGTTGAAATTCCATCATTGAGAGAATCATTGCACCAAATAATTGATGATGAGAATTATAGAGTATCCAGATTACATGAGTTTGAAATGTTAGATGAGAGGAGACAAGCCACTTTGGTCTATCTATAAGCATATCATAATCATCTCCGAAGAAGTTACAACAAGAAAGTTAGAGGTTGTCATTTTGAGGTCAGAGATTTGGTTTTGAAAATGAAACCCCAAAATCAACAACAAAGAGAGAAGCTAGAAAAGTTTGAACAAAACTAGATAGGACCCTATATAGTTTTTGTCACATATGGGTTCGGGATTTATCAACTTGCAACACTGGAGGGAGAACCATTGTCAAAGCCAATGAATATAATGAACCTCCTCAAGTATTATACATGATCCTGAAAAAATAACAAAAAAGTCAAATTTTTTTTCTAAAAATAGCAAAAAAAAAAAAGTAAAAAAAGGAAAAATTGTTGCCTTAATGAAAACCTGGAAAATAGGTGTCTTGGTAACACAAAAAGAGAATAAAGAGAAATTTTTTGTCCAATAGTGGAAACCTGGCAAATAGGCGTCATGTGTAAATTATTAACTTCTTGCATTCCATACTCAGGGGCAAGTTTCATTCACGTTATCCTATCATACCCTTATCATTTCATCCATTATCCTATGTTCCTCATATCCCCTATCCTATCAGTATCCATATTCCCCTTTACCCAACTTTGATCTTGACAAGGCTAGGGATCTCCCTTGAAGCATCACATGTCTTATCCGCTTTATCTTATCCATATCCCTTTGGTCCATATCACATATCTTATCACAACCTTTGGTCCATATCACCTATCTTATCACAACCTTCTATACATATCCACTATCTTGTATATTAGTGATCTTTATTATTCCTATCCATATCCTATAATTGTCTGATCCATTTCCTACCATTGTCCCATCCATTTCCTATCATTTTTCCTATCCAAATCTCTCTCTTGGTCTTGATATATGATAAAGACATAACATTAAAAACATTTCTTCAAAGAAACCTATTGACATGTACATTCTTGTGGACCATATATGAATCAACGTGCCATATCATTACCCTATCTTGTCACGTATGTTCCTTTGGAATATATACAAATCAACACACTATATCATTACCCTATCATTGTCATGTCCAAACCCTTAGCTTGGAAAAAACATGTTATCCCATTTCTTAGATAGTCCTTGGCAACTCAAATTTCTTCAATGTCATCATAAGTGATCTTTTTCCTTTATCCATTTCCATTCCTGAAGTCCATTTGTCCATTTATAATGTCCCTTCCTTGCTAGACATAGGGGGCAATTCAACACATCTTGTAGCATGTAAATATTAATGTCCTGAAAAAAAAAACTCAAAAAAAATCATATAATGTCTTGAAAAAAATTCAAAAAAATCACATATGATCCTGAAAAGAGACCATACAAATCATATACAATACTGAAAAAAATCACTAAAAATAATAAAAAGTCTTGAAAAAATCCTAAACATTATAAAATGTCCTGAAGAAAGCACAAAATTTTGAATATTTGAAAAATCCTAAAAATTAAAAAATCATAAAAAATCCAAAGCAATAAATTTCATTTTGTGACACTCATTTCATTTCCTCATCATGTACATAATTATTTATTGTTTTCAACCAATTATCCCTTGTGACAAGAAGAACATCAGAGCAGACGCATATTGAAGACTGATAAACATTAGGCTTAATCAATCATGCATCAACAAATAAACTATCCAATCGAGTCAGTAATCAATCAGATCAAAATTTTCCTATCTATCATTTAATCAACATTAATCAATCCTTTATCAAACCTATCATTTGTTATACAGGGTGTGGTATACTCGAAACTATACATTATCTATATTAGATGGGGTACTTCATTCCTAAAACCTATCATTATCAATCAAACAAACTATCAAAATTGACAACAAGATTAGAATGGTTGTTGACTTGCTTGGTTCAGTGAGTCTTATCTTTTATTGATTTATCTTTGGTCATGTTCCTATGATACTCTAGGATATCACTGAGTGATGAGAGTAGCCGGGATGGTTCATGATTGTTTATTTATTTTTTTGTCTTCTATTTGTGGGGCATTTTCATAAAGTTCTAGGGAATGTATGACAATGCTTCAGGATGGATGGAAACATTCCTTTTCTACAATTATGTCTGTGTTTACGCAAAGGGATTGCATTATCGCTTTGGATTTCTATGTCATGGTATGACAAATCCATTTTCCATATTAAATAAATTTATCATGACAAAAGTGAAGACATTAATTTTTCCATTAGTATGCAAAGGGAAAACAGTTCTTTGAACCATCGGTAACACTACACCGAAAGACAGATTTCAGTTCAGACCGAAAGTGCTAAGTATAGAGAAACCTGACGACACACTTTTACAGTGAAAACCAAAAATTCTATAGAGGAACCCGATAGAGAAAGGGAACCCGACGGGTAGTTCACAAAAGGAACACCGAAAGTCAATTATATCCTGAGAAAAGTGGATCTAACTTCCACGTCAGATAAAACAGTTATGTTTTATATTTAGAGTTTATATTTGATTTAAAACCATTTCTTGAGGAACAAGAAAGATAACTGTAATTATTTTAATTAGTCTAACTAATTAAAAATATGCAAACTAGGAGATCAAGGTCAAGTTGTAAACCTTTGATCATCGAGTTATCTTTGTAATACGTGAAACCAGAATAGGTCAATCTATTGTATAAATAGATGTGTAATCATTCATTTTAATGGATGAGAGGATGATAGTAGCCAAGGAGCACATCTATGGATCAGACTGAAAGTTTCAAGAAGCAAAACAACAAAAGATGAATTTGGTTATCAAGAACCAAGAATCAAGGCTACCGAACAACAGAGGTATTAATCAATCACATTAGGCAATACTTTGTACATGTGATTTTAATGGATCGGGAATCAACAATTGAAGATTGCATACCCTCAAGTCATTGAGTATTTTTTTCTACATTCTAACAAGTGTAGCAAATAGAAGAAATCCTTTCAAGAAAGGTGGATTTAACAATCCTTTGTAAATCTCTTAACCAAGTGCACACTAAACAGTGTTGCTAAAGCTCTTAACAGAGTATACCTTAACCAGTCTCCACATAATACTCCTAACAGGGTAGATCATTAGAAGTGATCAAAATTGTAAGCCTTAACCGGCCCCTTCCAATTTGCAGATAGTGAATATTTTTGTGGGTGTCATCCCCACCACAGTTTTTACCTTCTAACAGGGGTTTTTTGTGTTACCATATCTTGTGTTATGAGTCATTACGTTTCATGAATGCTTCTATGAATGTTTACATGTTTATTAAGCTTATGAGTTGATATAACGTACACAAAGATAGTATAGAACAGATGGTTGGTAACACAATGGATTACTAAATGGATTAAGGTTAAAAGAGATAAAAGTTATAGAGGTACCGATTCACCCCTCCCCTCTCAGTATATACTTCCCTTTATTTACAACAAAAAGTGCAATTTGAAATAAATTTTCATCTCATTACTAAATTTTCTCCACCTAATTTATGCTTTCTACTAACATTTATTCCGTCAATCTTAGCAATCATTTTCTTTTTGAAAAATTGTCCTTATGTCAAGTTCCGCCCAATTTTTTGAGGGGGTGTCCTACCTCCATTTTGTTGATCCAATGGGGCATGATCTTTTATTCTTTGAAATGATGCTCATAATAACATTGTCTCAAAGAGGGGCAAAATGCAGACACTAAAAACTGGTCATTGCCTAGGCCTCACCTTTTTAACATGTCTCCCAAGTTGTACATTTGATCTTCTTAATTTATCAATCTTGTGTCATTCTTCTATGCCATTCATCACTAATTTTTGTACTCTAATTCTTCGTCATATCGGGATCAATTTGACCTTTTTGACCATGTTTGATTAAATATTTTTGACCATGTCTAATTAAATAATTTCAAAATTGACTCTTGGTCATTCAATCTCGACCAATTAATTAATGTCTCTCCTTTAAGGGAAAATAATCATTAATTCTCCCCTTTATCCTAAGTCTTAAGCTATGATAAATAAATTCTGTTTATTTATCTCCCTTTTCTCATTTTCCCTGCAATTAGTTAATTTCATTAATTAATTGGCTAATTCCTAAATGGGGGAATTATTGATTTTAATATTAAATATTCTCCTATTTTCTAAGTGGGATTTTATCCCTAAATTTGCGCTTCCACTCCCTAGATTTTAGCCTCCACTTTCTTACGCCTTCCTTTCTAACATTCTTTTTCTAATTTATGGCATTTTCTAATTGTAATTCTTCCATTTGTCATAAAATGTCATAATTAGGACTTTTTCCAATGCTAACTCCTTTTTATGACTTTTTCTAATTTTGAGTCCTCTTATACAAATGACATCTTTGTGTTGAAAATAGATATTTATAATATTTATTGCCACTTAACTATTTTTTTTAATTTTTTTTCCTCAACGTGTAACAGGAAATTTCCAAATTTTCATCACTTAACCTGTCATCTCATTTAATCTTGTCTATCGATTATCTTGAGTTCCAATTTGATATTGGTCATCCAATCTCTTTGAACTTTTCTATAAATTGGACTAATTTCTCTCATTTTCATTAACCACATTTTATAGTAATCTCGCCCTTATTCTATTAAATTATCATTTTTGCTTTCATCATTTTGTGCACTTATAAACTTGAGCACCATCAAGTTATAGAAGAAAGAAAGAACAACAAGGCTTCATGAAAAAATTGGAGGTATCACCGATTTTGAAAAAATTGGAGGTATCACTTCTCAGATTGATAGTGGAGTGGATCTGATGGATTTTATTAACAATCAAGCACTCTTGGACCTTGATCTCAGAGGAAGCAGCTTTACTTGGTCTAATAGAAGAACTGGGGATAACTTGATCCAAGTTCATTTGGATAGGACCTTTCTTTCTATGGATTGGATTCTCCTCTATGACTGCTCTTTGTCTACTCTTCCCTGGGTAGGTTCAGACCACTCACCTATCTCAATCCAGGAGAATCCTATCTCAGGTAAGAGAAACTATCCCTTTAGATTTGAGAAAATGTGGATGCAACACCCGAACCTCACAAAGAATATTTCTGATTGGTGGAATGTCCAAGTGGAAGGGACAACTATGTATAGAGTTGTTCAAAAAATTAAAAGAATAAAGAACAAAGTTAAGGTCTAGAACAAAGAAGAGTTTGGTGATATTTTTAAAAATAAAAGCTTGGTCCAAGCTGACCTCCAAGAGATCCAAAAAATTATTGATCAAGAGGGTTTAACTGCAGAGAAAAAATTTAAGGAAAACAAAATTCAAGCTGATTATCATAACATTATTTCTAAGGAGGAGGTGTTTTGGAGACAATGTTCTAGAGCTCTTTGGCTCCACACGGGGGATAAGAACACCTAGTTCTTCCATCTGACTGCCCAAAAACATAAGGCTAGAAAAAGGATAGAGCATATAAATGGGCCTCATGGCAGACTGAGCAAGGAGGAAATCAAAAAATAATTATCAGGATATTTTTCTTCTCTTCTCAAAGCTAACCCCGACCTCTTTGAGGATAACCAACAGTTGCTTCTGGATTCGATTATGTGTATCATGTCAAGAGAAGATAATAAGATGTTGAGTAAAATTTTGTCTACTAAAGAAATCAGGGTTGCGGTTTTCTCCTTTGAAGGAGAAAAATCTCCTGGCCCGAATGGGTTCCCTCTATTTTTCTTCCAGACTTTCTGTCACATTGTGGAGAAAGACATATCGGATGCTATGAAAGAATTCTTTGGTTATGGTTCCCTCTTGAGAGAAGTTAATTCTACTTTTTTTTGTCCTTATTCCCAAGAGGCTAGGGGCAGATAATGCTGACAGCTTTAGACTAATCAGCTTGTGCAACACTTTCTATAAGATCATCTCCAAGGTCCCCATGGCTTGTATTCTGAAGGTTCTCCCAGATATTATCTCCCGCAAAATGGTTTTGTCCCGGGTCGTCAGATTTTGGATTCTATTATATCTGTTCATGAGAACATTCACTCTCTAGAGGTCTCGAAAAAGGATGGTTTCCTAATGAAGGTTGACCTCTCTAAGGCCTACGATAGAGTGGATTGGAAATTCCTTTGCCAAGTTCTAACTGCCTTTGGCTTCTCTTTGAAAGTGATTGGCCTTATTCATCAACTCATTGCTTCTCCTTCTATTTCGGTGTTGGTGAATGGTTCAGCTTCTAATCTATTTTTTCCCTCTAGAGGGCTCCGCCAAGGGGACCCCATTTCCCCCATCCTCTTTGACATCATGGCTAAAAGTCTAGGGCGAATGTTCTCTAAAGGGGTCCTAGAGGGTTCAATTTAGGGTCTTCTCCCTTCATCCTCTTGTCCCCTAGCTCCCACGAGTAGTTTGTGGACGATACTGTGCTTATGGGATCCTCCTCTATAAAAGAAGCTGAAGCAATCAAGAAGGCTCTAGATACCTATTCCTCGGGTACTGGTCAGCCAATTAACTGGGATAAAAGCTCCCTCTTTTTTTTTAACACCCCTCCTAAACATCACCAGAGAATGGCGACTATCCTTGGTTGTACTATTGAAAATTTCCCCTCCAGCTATTTGGGTCTCCCGATTGGGTCTGAAACCTCCAAATTCTTTCTGGAATGTGAATGTGGATAAGTTCAATAAAAAAATTGCTGGATGGAAAGTTACCCTCCTCAGCAATGCTGGGAAAATCCTTCTGCTCAAGAGTTCCCTCCAAAATCTCCCTGTTTACATGTTGAGCCTCTTCAAAATCTCATCTAAGATTGCTAATATTATTGAAAAGATCCAGAAAAGATTCTTGTGGTCGGGCACTGAAGAGAAAAATAGAATCCACCTGGTGGATTGGGAGAAAGTGTGCAAGCCTATTAAACATGGAGGCCTTGGCATCAAAAAAATTAAGGACATTAATCTTTCTCTCCTAGCTAAGCAGTGCTGGAGAACTTTTGGAGAAGAAAAAGGCTAGAATAAAATTATTAAGTCTAAATATCTTTTCGCTACTCCCTCTATTGAATCTTTCCTCTCCTCTCCCATCTCAGTTCAGGGATTTGTGATTTGGAACAACATCTTGAAAGCTATACCTCTTGCAACTAAAGGAGCTCGGTGGAAAGTGGGCAATGGGAAGAAAATCAATTT
This sequence comes from Thuja plicata, assembly GCA_018584345.1. Classification (NCBI taxonomy): domain Eukaryota; kingdom Viridiplantae; phylum Streptophyta; class Pinopsida; order Cupressales; family Cupressaceae; genus Thuja; species Thuja plicata. The sequence continues at coordinate 446,409 of MU225042.1, read as the reverse complement.
CCGGGAGGATACTTGGTTTAGGGATAAACCTCTCATCTAGTACCCTGGAATGGTTCATTTTGCGGAGATTTGCACTGTCAGAGTTGGGTGTAAAGTTGAGGATTACTGGAAAGATAATAAATGGGTCAACCTAAGCGACATAGACCCCCTTTTGAATATTATTAACCTGGATCATGCCCCCTAGGTTATTAAAGTTAATTGTGAAAATGAACTTATTTGGGCCCCTAATTCAAATGGTAAATTCTCAGTGGTCTCTACTTATTCAATGATCTCCCCCCTTGGTGAGGAACCCAACTGGGCTAAGGTTTGGTATCCTTCCCTGATCCTTAAAATTAACTTTTTCTTCTGGCTTTTTATTCTGGACAAAATCCTTACTACAGAGAATCTGACTAAAAGAGGTTGGATGATCCCCAATAGATGCTACCTTTGTATAAAATATGTTGAGTCTTCTTGTCACCTTCTGCTTCATTGTCAGTTCTCTAGGGATATCTGGAGGGTTGTGTTGCAACACTGGAAAGTAAGCTAGGTGTTCCCTAATACAATTAAAGAATTCCTAGACCAATGGAGATCTCCCATCCCTCACCAATTGGGAAAACTTGTTTGGAATTTTACTGCCCCTCATGTCATATGGAGGATCTGGAAAGAAAGAAATGATAGGATTTTCAGAAACAACACCTCCACTCCCTACTTGATCGGATACAAAATAATTAGAAGCGTAATTGAAAATACTAAAATTGCTTGTGATTTAAAACCAAAATTATTGGAAGGGATCTCTGATATGGATGTTTTTGACCACTGGAACTTTGCTTCTAAGCTTAAGCCCTCTCCTTCTTCCCGTGAGTCTGGTGTCTGGAGCTCCCCTCCACTTGGATGGCACAAAGTGAATTTCGATGGTGCGGCTAAAGGAAACCCTGAAATTATTGGATGTGGGTGTATTGTTAGAAATGTTGAAGGTAGATGCATTGTTGTTTCGATTATCCCTATTGGATCTCAAACCAGTCATGTGGCTGAAGCTATGGCGACCATCTATGCTTGCAAATTAGCAAAAAGATAGAATTTCTCAAAACTGTGGCTGGAAGGAGACTCCATGAACACAATTAATTGTATTAATGGAATTCATTCTCCCTATTGGAATACAAGTCACATCATAAATCAGATTAAAAATTTGTTAGTTGGTTTTGAGGTCACTCACGTCAATCATGCCTTTAGAGAGTCGAACTGTGTGGCAGACAGCCTGGCAAATGAGGATGTTTATAGTGCTGACGTCAGAAATTGGCAAGGTAATCAAGGATTAAAAAATGATATCCTAAATCTTCTAAGGTACGATCAAATCCACCATAAACCCAGAAATATTACTAATGATGATGACAAGAAAGGATAGTGATTAGAGTTGCCTCAAATTTGAGCCTCGCACGTACAACAACAATTGCAATAATTATAACATTTATGGGATAGGTGTTATCATTTCTTTTAAAAGGTGGCATATCCCCATTATTTTCTTGCACAGCTCTCATCACACTCATTCTGTGTGATATTTTGATTTCTGGTTTACTAGTAAAATGGGAGGTAACTTGAAACGGGAAGAACCCTCTGTCTGCAAATGGAAAAAAGAGGTTGAGGTCTAGAAGAGACTCAAGGAAGGCGGGGTCACGGATTATATGGAGAGACTCCATGGTTACAATAAGGATATCTCTAAGGAGTTTGTGAACATCTGGGATAATGGAAAGTGTAATGTCCCCAAATAGTGTTAAGTATAATTATTTAATTTTGGAGATAATTATTTAATATTAATTAATCCAGTCACTTTAATATTCAATAATTATAAAGTATTGTTTTGTTTATAAGTTGTGGGTCGAATAAGGATGGTAGTTCCTTTACGGGAACTTCATAACCAATTTTTGGTTTATTAAATGATGGGTTCCGGGAAGGAACAGGCATGCTGAAAATTTGTGAAAGTGTTTTGTGGAAGAAGACAAAACAATTCCTTTCATCAGGACACCGCATCTGGCCTAGTGGAATCCATTTTTGGAAGTATTAAGGAGGTGAAAGGAGAACAACTCCCTTGTCGTAGGTAGAATTGTCAGGAATCGCGTGAACATCAATGCGTGGAATTTAGGGTGTTGCTTCCTGTACATGGCATCAACGTTCGGGGAATAGGAAGTGTGGGCCATTATTCCAATCTGTCACGTGAAGGAGGTGAAAGTATTCATGGTTTTGGGCCGCTATGATTCATCAAACAATGATGGGATAAATGACAAGTATTGTTGGGAAAACTCTAGACTTGTTCATTATCGCGTATGAAGGAGCACGAGCAAACTTGTGGTGCCATGTATATCCTTTGGGACCGCTACGTGGGGAAGGCCATCATCTATTGTCAGTGTATGAAGAGGCTCAGGTGAACTTGTGGTGTCGTGTAAGTCATTTAGAACTGCTACGTGGAGAAGGTTACCGAATGCGAGAAGTCGTCCAACGTTGATGCTGCCAAAATTGGAATAGTTGAGTGAGGAGGACCACCAAAGCATGGAATATAGACATATGCCACATGGTGAGGTGGATTATTCTCTCCAGTAAATAGGGTGTGGTAACATCTCTGTCCAATTGTAGCCGTGGCCAACTCAGGGAACTGCAGCATGGTGATTGTAACAAACACAGAAAATAAGGTGCAAATAGATTTCCTCATTTCACTGAATCTCTAAACATTACTCTGATTGTCATTTGGCTTTTGGAAAATATAATGTTATAGTTTGTACACAAGGAATATAATGCTATAGTTTGTACTTGATTAAGAACATCTGTTTTGAATATGGAAATGGAACATTAATCTAAATGTCTGGCAATTAAATAATTCAGTCAAAACTGTAAGTTATAGTAAGGGATTTTTCATGGTATTAGAGATTTTAATCCTGCCAGCCTATGGGGGTTAGAATTGGTGCAAATAGGAAAAAAAAATTCTTTTAAATATGCCATCAGGCCATTACAACTTTCGAAATACTAGAGAACGTCAAAATAGAAATTTGACCAGTCCATCTAGTTCAACTCCTCATTTTGAAATTGAATAAATTCATACTGAGATAGACGAAGAAATAAATTTTGAATACACCAATAATATGGCAGAACCATAAAATAATAGGGACTTAATTGCGGCATTGATCAAAAGTCAACAAGATATGCAAAACAATATAAATACTATGACCAATCTGATGACTCAATTCATGACTCAAAATTTAAACCAAAATCATAATGAAGGTGGTAGGGATGAACGTTCACTTAATAATAATCAGCCAGAACGTTCAGCATCAGCCAGACCTTATATGCCAAATTTTACTCCACAAAATTTACATCCAGAACAAGAACCTACAGTTAGAGAAGTGCAGGATGAAATTTTGAATGATTGGGACTCAGCTGGGGCAGAATTTAGATCTCACATGACATTCAGAGAGTACATGGATGTCAGAATGAAACATAGACCAAATAGGGGTAGAAATTTCAATGGTGAATTACAAAGAAAAATTGGAAAAATGTCCATTCCTTATTTTGATGGTACGGGCAAAACCACAGCCAGGGCTTGGGTCCAAAAGTTAGACACATATTTTCAATTAAACCCTATGAAGGAGGATGAAGCTATCAAATATGTAGCATTACATCTTGATGGAGTAGCGCATGAATGGTGGCACCATGGACAGGCCACATTGGGCCATAATCTGGTAGATACATATTTGGAATTCACAGAACGTCTCATTGATAGGTTTGATTCTAAAGATCCTGAATTACATTTAAAAGAATTGA
>MU225042.1:418788-442549 GCA_018584345.1 Thuja plicata | reverse complement strand
GGTTAAGTCTTTGTATCCTACCACTCTGCAAATGGCTATTAAGAAGGCTAGAGATCTAGAACCATCCACAAAAGGGAAAACTTGGAACAAAAATCCTTTTCCGAAATTGGATAAAGACAAAGAGCTTTCCACCAAAGAAGCATTTCCAAAACCCATATTTGATAAAGAAGAAAGGGATGAACTTAGGAGGCGCAAACTGTGCTTTAATTGCAAAGAATCATGGCAGCCAGGTCATAGGTGTTTGGGTAAAGGGAAAATACATTACATTGAAGTACTATCATATGATGAAGAAGATGGGGAAAATACATATCCAAATATTGAAAATCCTCAAAAGGGTTTTGCCTTAGAACAAGAAAATAAACAGCCAAGTGGTACAATAGCTTCCATGACGAGAATTCCTCATTACAACATTTTCAGGGTAAGAGGGGTGTTACAGGGTCAACGAGTTATTGTTATGATTAATAGTGGATCTACTCATAATTTTATTGATGCTGCTCTTGTTAAGAAAAGGGGTTTACATACAGTTAAACATGAAGGTTTTGATGTGAAAGTGGTAGGTGGTACTAATTTAGTCAGCACACATAAATTTCCACAATTGAGTATTGCTCTTGGTAATTATATGGTAACAAATGATTTTTATGTAATTGATTTAGCAGATACTAATGTTGTCCTAGGAATTCAGTGGATGGAAACTTTGGATAAATATTCGTAGAGTTTTAAACGTATGGAATTCTCTTTCAAGGTGGATGGACAAAAGGTAATTCTTAGGGGAATGTTAAATGGTGGGCCCAGAGTTGTCTCTGCTAAAAGGATGGAAGCCATTTTTCATCATGGGGAGGTTGCTTGGTCAGCACAGTGTTTGATCACTTCAAAGGTAACAGGGTTTGAAACTAAGCACTATTCAGATGATTTGTTGCAGATATTAGATTCTCACAGCCTAGTTTTCAGTGATATACCTCTTGGGGTGCCTCCAGACAGAGGTTTTGAGCACACAATTGAACTGGAAGAAGGGGCTAAGCCTGTAATCACTACTCCATATAGGCATCCCAAGGCATTCAAGGATGAAATAGAGAAAGCTATTACGGAGCTATTGGATATGGACATGTCAGACCTAGCTCGAGTCCATTTGCTTCATCAATGGTGATGGTCAAAAAGAAAGATGGGACTCTATGCATGTGTATCGACTATCGTGCCCTTAATAAAAAACTATTAAAAATAGGTATCTGATTGCCCGCATTGATGAATTGTTAGATGAATTACATGGTGCTGTATATTTTTCTAAAATTGATTTAAGATCAGGGTATCACTAGATTAAGTTAAGGGAACAAGATATACATAAAATTGCTTTCCATTGTCACTATGGTCATTATGAATTCTTAGTTATGCCCTTTGGGCTGACGAATGTCCCAGCCACATTCCAGTCCTGTATGAACCATATATTTAATAAACAGTTGCGGAAATTCTTGCTTGTTTTCTTTGATGATATACTGAGTTACAATAAGACTTGGGAAGAACACTTGAACCATATTGATGAAATTTTGGGCATAATGGAGTCTCAATATCTGTACGCAAAAGCTTCTAAATGTGAATTTGGTATGACCAAAATTTTATATTTGGGACATATGATCAGTGCTCAAGGTGTGCAGGTGCATCAAGAAAAGATCAGGGCTATTCTAGATTGGCCACCTCCATAGAATCTGTCTGATTTAAGAGGTTTCTTTGGTCTTTGCAGTTATTACAGAAGATTTGTTAGAGGGTTTTCACAACTTGGAGCACCACTGACAGATCTCACCAAACAAGGCACTTTCAGATGGACTGTAGAGTCACAACAGGTATTTGACAAACTCAAGGAGGTCATGAGTTCTTGTCCCGTCCTTGCATTGCCAGATTTTGATCAGCCCTTTGTTTTAGAATGTGATGCATCAGGTAAAGGAAATGGAGTAGTGTTAATGCAAAATAAACATTCGATAGTGTATGAAAGTAGGAAACTCACTCATGTTGAAAAGTTGTATTCCATATATGATAAGGAAATGTTAGCTATTATGCATGTATTAGCTAAATTTAGACAATACTTAGTTGGTGCCAAATTTTTAGTTAAAACGGATCATAATAGTCTGAAGTATTTCCTTAATCAAAGAGATTTGAATGATAGACAACAAAAGTGGATTAGTAAAATTCAAGCTTATGATTTTGAAATTGAATATGTTAAGGGTAAGAACAATGTGGTAGCTGATGGTTTGTCTAGGAGGCCGGAAATAAATGCTTTAAGTGGGGTCTCAGCTGATTGGAAATCTTTGTTGTTGGTTGAATATTCTAAAAATTCCATTGCTTGTGATTTATTGGATGGGAAAGTTCAGGATAATAGGTACAAAGTTGTGAATGACATTATTTACTACAAAGATAGAATCTTCTTAGTACCTGAGTCTAAATTAAAACTGAGAATTTTGCAGACAGTTCATGATTTGCCTTTAGCATGACATCCTAGTTATTTCAAAACTTACAGGCACATTCATGAAAGATTCACCTGGAAAGGGCTCAAAAATGACGTTTTGCAATATGTCACGGAATGTATTACATGTCAGCAGAATAAAATAGAACACTCTTATATGGCTGATTTATTGCAGCCTTTGCCTATTCCAGATCAGCAATGGGATAGTATCTCAATGGATTTTATTACTGGTTTACCTCAGAATCAAGGCAAAGATTGTATTTTTGTTGTGGTTGATAGGCTGACAAAATTTTCCCATTTCTTTGCTATCACTACAGGCTTCACCGATGTTCAGGTTGCAGAGGTGATCTTCAAGGAAGAGTTTCATTTACATGGCTTACCTTGGAATATAATCAGTGACAGAGACAGCAGGTTTTTAAGCAATTTTTGGGCCAAAATATTCAGTTTGACAGGTACAACATTGCATTACATCACTAGTTACCATCCTCAGACCAACGGTCAGACAGAAATTGTCAACAAATGGATTGAAGGTTACCTTCGCAATTATGTTGCAGGACATCAAAAGGCTTGGATCTGATGGCTGCACTTGGGAGAGTATTGTTATAATACTACTTTCCATATGTCTATTGGTATGATGTTGTTCAAGGCCTTATATGGGTATGATGCTCTTTCCTTCGTTGATCTTGCTTTTGCTCATAGTACGGTGCCTAAATCACGTGATTGGCTTCAGGAGTGTCAGACCATTTTGAAAGCTCTCAAAGACAATCTACGTTGTGCTCATAACCAACAAAAGCATTATGTCGATAAGAAGAGGGTGGAACAGAGTTTTGAGGTGGGTGAATTAGTATACCTTCGGTTACAGCCTTATCGACAGTCATCCCTTAAGCGCAGTGGGGCTGAGAAATTGAAGCCTCGATTTTATGGTCCTTATCTGATTTTTGGCAAAACTGGGGAAGTAGCGTATGAACTGGCTCTTCTGACTGGCAGCACGATACACAATGTGTTCCACGTTTCTTGTCTCAAAAAGGCTTTAGGTCAGTAGGTCACTATTTCTACAGAGCTACCTCCCTTGGATGACGAAGGGAAAATTGAGATGACTCCTGAGGTGATTGTAGACATACAGGATCGGCGTCTGTGTAACCGTACTATTCATGAATATTTGATCAAATGGTAGAATTTGTCATTGGATGATGCAACTTGGGAAAATGAACAGATACGGGCCCATCCCAATTTAGCATTGCTTGTGGGCAAGCAACACGAGGCCGGGGAGACTTGTAATGTCCCCAAATAGTGTTAAGTATAATTATTTAATTTTGGAGATAATTATTTAATATTAATTATGCCAGTCACTTTAATATTCAATAATTATAAATTATTGTTTTGTTTATAAGTTGTGGGTCGAATAAGGATGGTAGTTCCTTTACGGGAACTTCATAACCAATTTTTGGTTTATTAAATGATGGGTTCCGAGAAGGAACAGGCATGCTGAAAATTTGTGAAAGTGTTTTGTGGAAGAAGACAAAACAATTCCTTTCATCAGGACACCGCATCTGGCCTAGTGGAATCCATTTTTGGAAGTATTAAGGAGGTGAAAGGAGAACAACTCCCTTGTCGTGGGTAGAATTGTCAGGAATCGCATGAACATCAACGCGTGGAATTCAGGGTGTTGCTTCATGTACGTGGCATCAGTGTTCAAGGTATAGGAAGTGTGGGCCATTATTCCAATCTGTCGCGTGAAGGAGGCAGAAGTATTCATGGTTTCGGGCCGTTGTGATCTGTCAAACAATGATGGGATAAATGACAAGTATTGTTGGGAAAACTCTAGACTTGTTCATTGTCGCGTATGAAGGAGCACAGGAGAACTTGTGGTGCCGTGTATATCCTTTGGGACCGCTACGTGGGGAAGGCCATCATCTACTATCAGCGTATGAAGAGGCTCGGGTGAACTTGTGGTGCCATGTAAGTCATTTGGAACTGCTACGTGGAGAAGGTTACCGAATGCGAGAAGTCGTCCAACGTTGATGCTGCCAAAATTGGAATAGTTGAGTGAGGAGGACCACCAAAGCATGGAATACAGACATATGCCGCATGGTGAGGCAGAGTATTCTCTCCAGTAAATAGGGCATGGTAACATCTCTGTCCAATTGTAGCTGTGGCCAACTCAGGGAACTGCGACATGGTGATTGTAACAAACACAGAAAATAAGGTGCAAACAGATTTCCTCATTTCACCGAATCTCTAAACATTACTATGATTGTCATTTGTCTATTGGAAAATATAATGTTACAGTTTGTACACAAGGAATATAATGCTATAGTTTGTACTTGATTAAGAACATCTGTTTTGAATATGGAAATGGAACATTAATCTGAACGTCTAGCAATTGAATAATTCAGTCAAAACTGTAAGTTATAGTAAGAGATTTTACAGAAAGGTGAATATTTGTGGTAAGTCCTTCTGTGTTTATGAGAAAATAATTTCTGAAATCATGGGTCTTAAAATGTTTGGTTTGAAATATTATAGAGGTGGGGTTATGGCTAAAATGCTGCTAGATTGTACCCTAAGACCGAGGAAAGAGATTTACTTGTCAAACTGTCGGGGGATTTTGTCTTTCTTTGTTATATGAAGCTCTTTTGGGCTAAAGTGGTTAAAGCTACCATGCAGTACTTTACCCTTGAGGATCGGTACACTAGGGTTGACAATTTCCATTTTATGCTAGTTAACCATTTTTGCTACAATAGGAAAATCTCTTTCCCCTATTTTCTTCTCAAATATTTGGGTAATAGCATTATGGAAAATAGAAAGAATGTCGAGAAGCCTATTCTCCATGACAGGCTTATTTTGTTGATCTATGAGTATGCAAAATTTAAGTTGCAGGATAACACCCTGGACGAAGGCTCGAACAGGGGAAAGAAGGGAAAAAGACCTATGGCGAATGAGAGTAACACTCCAGGCAAAAAGAGAAAGGGTAAAGAAAACAATGTAGGGACTGACCTTGCTAAGATCCTCATAGAGGAGGATGGTATGAACATGGACAATGAAACAAAGGCTACGAGGAAGGTAGAAAGAGGAGATAAGGGTGAAGCGGCCAAGTTCCTCTCTAAGGAAATAGGTATGGAAATAGGGGAGGATACTGAATCTCTTGAGCAGGATATCACTGGCTCCTCTGAGGAGATGGATAGTGACAAAAAAGGCAGTTCTAAGGATAAGGAAATGGAAGGACAAGAAGGAAACAAAATGCCAGAAGAGCCTAGAACACAAGGTGAGGTGCGAACTAAAACCCCTGAGAAGAAGAATAGTGAGTCGAGCCTGAAAACTAAAGAGAAGGTTAATCCCAACATTACTCCTATTCTAGTGAATTATTTTGAGTCTCAGTCTAATGAGGGTAAGCATTCCAGGGATACCTCTAAAGATTTAGAGGGTAATAAAATTGAGGGGAAAAACAAAACAAAAAAGAAAAGAAAATGAGAAAGCTGGTGGTAGCCATGAAAATGAGACAGAGAAAAGCCAAGAACCTACAAGGTTTATGCAGGTTGTTAAAGAGTGGGATGAGATGGACTATCAGCTGAAATCCTAGCTTCTTGATGAAATAAGAGACATCAATGGTAAGTATGATGATCTCCAGGATAGAGTGAATAAGATTGCTATCCTGATTGTAGAACCAGTGAATAAGGCTACTAAGAACAATGATACTCACAAGGAAGAAACAAATAAAAGACTGCTAGAGAAGCTTGAACTTGGAATTAATGTAGTGGTTAATTTTGGCCAGCATATGACTGAAAACCACATTCAAAGTATTGAAGATACTCTTAGCCATATGATGAAAAACAACTATGAAGGCATGAAGGTGACTGATAGCAACTTAAGGGCGCTTCTCTCGGTGTTGGATGGGAACACTACTCCCATCACAGTGGATGATGATACTGCTATTGACCCCAGCATTGCTGGCCCAGGGACTCGCACTAGGGCGAGTGCAAAAAAGGTGAAATCGGGTAGCACAAAGGAAATAAAAGATCTCAGAGAGGCTATTGAAAAATATAAAAATGTGATGGCTGACTCTGCTGAGATTATGGAAAAACAAACTTAACTGTGTTTTTATGGAAAAACAAACTTAACTGTGTTTTGTTGCTAGTTTTCTTTTTGTCTGGGTTTCATCTTTTGGCTGGTTGTAAGTGCTGGAGAGGTTTTTAATGTATCCATCTTTTACCCCCAGGTGTTGTTTTTTGTTATCTGATCGCTTTTTGTAGTGTTGTTTCCTGCTTATCTTTAGCTCCTTTTGTACAAGGTTGTTGTTCCCTTCAAAAATTGTTTTAACCTCAATAAAAAACAAGGCTTCATGAAATGAACAATTTGATTTATTTTAGCTTATATTTTATGTATTTCATTTTGATGGTCTTGTTGGCGTGATTAGGAATATATTTTACATGATTTCATAGCTTTGTCGTTCGCTTTATCATGTATGTTTCTATCTTCCCAATTTCCTAGTCTACATTTGGTTATAAAGTGATATTATAATGTGGAATGCTATGCTTAGATTGTTTAACATGCCAAATAACTGAGAGGAGGGGGGGTGAATCAGTTATTCTCAAAACTCTTTTCACAAATTGTATTGAACCGATACATATTTAAAGCAATTAGAAACATATAACAAATATGAACATGAAAGCACAAAACATCAACACCATGAACACAAGAATTTACGTGGAAACCCAAGGGTGAATTAGTCACCTCTTGGATTGTCCTTGCATCCTTGACCCATTTAGGGTGAAATTGAGTTATCTAGAGTCAATTTGGAGCTCATTTATGATGCCCAAAATCGAGTAGAAGATGTGGTCTTCCAAGTTGAGTATTAAACTGTAGGAAGACCCTTGGATGAATCCAAGTATTGTGTGTACCTTATCCAATGTTGTAGTACCTTTCTTTTGTTTTTTTGAATCTCTAGGATTCTAAAAGTTCACTTGTGCAGAGTCATGTGGAAACCATTTAACTTAATCTTGAAGTTTGAGCTCATTGTTGTTGTATGTTATCCATGTTTATTGTTAATGTTTCAAAAAAATGGTATATACATATGAATATTTTACCCTTATTCCCAAGGGTTCCTTGGCGAGACATTACCAGCATCGTGGCGGTCCCACCTCCGTGTAATCATAGTGCTCAACAACAGATTAGGCTTAGCAAGAGGTAACATGTTTGTGGGATGGTGGTGATTCTTCTAGAACCTAGGGTTTCCAATTTAAATTACAATATTCAAGAATTCATACTCTTTCCCTAATTATTGAAATCAAAATCTTTAGTCTTGAGTATGCATTATGAATGTTTCCCTTATCAACCTATTTGAATGGTAGAGTTAATTAGTTATTATGAAGGGGTGTTTTACTGCATTGATAAAATTATTAACTCAACATTGATATCATTATTAATGGTAAAAAGCTATGATGTTAGTGATACTAGTAATATTATTAATATCAATACTAATAATAATATTTCACTTTATCAACTACAATACGAATTTAATTAGTTTAGTATTCTACAATGGGGTTTATTGAAATTAATATTATTGACCATAGTTGTTTGATGGAGTGGTGTATGTATTGGTGAGAAAATATGTTATTTATTAATCCTAGCACTTGCACTAGAAAGAGGTGTGATGGTTGCACTGATAGTTTTAGTATAGTTTGAATAATATATTGTAGGGTACAAAATAACACAATGTAAAATTTGCATTTACTTTAACCTTAATAACTAATACTAATTGAACCCTAATCCTAACACTATTTGTAACCCCAATTTCAATCTTAGGAACACTAATTGCAATCCTAATTGAACCCTAATACTAACCGACACTCTTATTTGATTTTATTTTCAATTAGTAATTTATGAAAAAAAATTGGTAGTTGTATTTGTGTCTTAGGTGTTCTCCAAAATTCACCTATGGAAGAAAGGAACCATTAGTGGTCAAGATGTTCAAAAGGAAATATAGATAACAACCTTTTTGGGGAGGAATTGCTTACCTCATGTGATACATTTGACTTAATCATTTTCAATGGTTTAGGTAGATGGAAGAAGTGTAAATTTTTTACCTACAATACTTACAATAAGGTAAGTATTGTTGATTATGTTATTCTATCACAAAATTTTATTGAAAGGATAGAGGGAGTTATGATTGGTAAATATTTTGGGATTTAAAATTAGATCATAGACTAGTTTACTTAAGTTTTTCTTGGGCTGAAAAGAGATAGAATGAGAGGAAACCTAAATGTCTTAAACATCCACCTTCAAAGGGAAGAACTCTTCTGACTAAATAAAATTGAACTACCTTCAAGGTAACTTTAGAAAGACTATTCAAGAAGGATAAAATCCCATTTCAAGGCCTCCATAGTCACGAGATAACAAATTTAATTCAAGTTACACTTGAGGAGTGAAAAAGAGAAAAACAATAAGTACATATTGAATTACTTTTTGGTTAATGCTTGGTTTGATGAAGAATACAAAATTGCAAGGAGAACATTGAAAGAACCAAACACATAAAAAGTTCAAATATTAAGTTGAAAAAACACATTTTAAAAAAGAAAGGAAAATTTCATAAACAAAAGATGTAAAGAACTAATATACTTTGGTAAGAATAACCCCAAGTTATTTTGGAAGGAGATTTAACCAATAAAGAAGACAAATTAAAATGATATTGGAACTACTCAATGGTTTTAATATTCAAAACAACTTTATGAGCAACAAGTAGAGGTTGACCCCCTCCCTTGGTCAACATTAGCAAAACTTTTCATTATGCAAGAGGTTGAGATGAGTATTAAGAAATTGAGTGTAGGGAAAATTAAGGACTTAATCGAACTTCAAGAAAAGTATCTAAAGTGAGAGGTGATAATTCTTGCACCAGACATTATGAAAATATTCAACATCATTCAACAAGGGTTCCCTAAAGAATGGACAATTGGTCTAGCGACACCTCTTTTAAAGAGTGACAATATCAATAATACTTCCAATTAAAGAATAATAATGATAGACATTTTATTGTCAAAATTATTTGGTAGTATGATAGACAAAAAGAAAAAGGAAAGCATGCAAAAAGACAAGAATGTTTCAAGCCTAAGCACTTTATGATTGATCATGGAATTACTTTGAGATACATAATTGAAAAAGTTTGGGAGAAAGGGAAGAAGTTTTTTATTGTTTTGTTGATTTCAAAAAGGCTTTTGATGCGGTCCTTAGGGATAAATTATGACATAGAATAGAGGAACTTGGGATACATATGCATCTTAGAGTAGTTGTCCATATACTTTATGAATATGTTAAAATTTAAATTAGAATTTCAACAAGCATTTCAAAAACAATTAGGAGTGACATTGGGGTTAAGTAAGGGTGTTCCTTATCCTCTACTCTTTTGTTTTATATATTACAATCCTAAAGAATGGTTAAATTTGCAAGGTGGAGATAGTGTACATTTGGGAGAGTTTTCAATTAGATATATAATTTATGTAGATGACCATAGTTTGACTGCCACACTGACTCATGGTATATAAGAGCACTTATATGCCCTTGAACATTTTTGTAGTGTGATGGGGATGCAAGTTAATATCAACAAGACTAAAGTCATGTTTTTCTCCAATAGAAGAAAGCAAAGACAACTTACATTCTACTTTGGAGGCAATATTATTGAAGAATTTATGGAGTACAAGTATCTTAGGATTGATTTCAACAACAACCTAAGTTGGGAGGGTTACAAAAAGAAGAGATCTTTCAGAGAATGGGAAGTATTATATGCTCTTCAAAATATATGTAGAGAGGTAGAACTATGGTATTGAAAAACTACATAGATTCTTTTTGGGATTTTAGTGCTCTTGGTAGTGCTCTCTGTCTGTAAATCATGTGCTAGCAACATTTAGGATTGAAAGTATAAATGCAATTGAGAAAATTCAAAAGCGCTTGATCACAATCAAGTTCACAATAAAAAGTTTGGTTACTTATTATGTTGAGTGAAATATGGGTAGCTCCTATTGTTCAACAATTACTAGGATGTGACTTATAAGATATTAAAATAAACTAAACAAATGGAAGTAGGTAGATGGCCTAAGGTTATTTTCAATGCAATTTGAGCAAAATAAAGAAGTCTTAGATGAGACATAATGTCAAATGAATGAATAAATGCATTATCTACTTGAATGTTTTCCTCATGAACAACATAGAGATAAAGGCTTCTCTTATAGATAAGTTTTGTTGAACTAATATTTAATTTTGTGTGAAGGACATGTGGAAATCAAAGAAAAGACATATGAAAAGGACCAAGATTCAATATCCCCTTAAAAGCATGTGTGAGGCCTTTTTTCGCTATTACGCGGGTTGAGAAAATGAAGACCACAAAATGGAAAAATTTTGCATCTACGCGAAGGTGAAGAGAAAAGGTGGCACAATAGCGAAATTTTATTATTACGAAAACAAGAAATAAGGGTCTCATGAAATAGCAATTTTTTGCTATTCTGTGGGCCACATTTTAAAGGATCGCGAAATGACAAAAAGTGTGCATTAAATGTATAGATGACCAATTTGATGATGTAGAATGTATATCCTGAATACCAAGGTGATCTTTCAGAAATATTTGAAATTAAGGCTTGAGGGATAAATTGACACAAGATATATTGATATAATTTCTTTGAGGTTCACAAATCAAGACGAATTCTATCAGAAGAAAATTCCTGAGAAAAACATGTTTCAGAAATGTTGTAATTTATATATGCTTCAAAAATGATGTCGACAAAGGGTGAAAATGAGATAACATTGCCAATCTAAAAATGACCCAGTTCAGAAAATCCAATTTCCAATCTTTAGTCAGAATCTTAGCTTTTCACAAGATGTTTTAGGTTTTTGACCAAAATCAAATTCGAAAGATGGGTAGTTATTAGTTAATTTGTCAATTAGGTTTTTCAAAAGAAGTTTCTTTATTTTAATGAAGGGTGGTGTCATTTCACCCTAAAGGGGTGTGAAAACCATTCAACCACATATATATTGTGGTATAAAATGTAAAGGGAGGGAATATAATAAAATAACAGATATAGAGATAAGAAAAGGGGTATTGTAAGAAGATAACATGGATGGTGACTACAACTGAAATGTAAATCAATTTGTATTCACCTTTTTTATTAATATAAGGAAAATCTGTTTCCAAACCAAGATTGAAGAAGTAAGTTCGTGGTCTTTGATTGGATTGGTCCTTTGCATTTTTAGTTACACAGAGTTTTCTCTTTACTGTTAGATGTCATAAAATTGAAGTCTTTTAATATTAGTTTTCAAACATCAAGGGTTGTATACGAATTTCTCATCTATTCAAATCCTTATCTAATTGATTTTCTGCCAAGGAATTAAAATTATTTTAGACTAAAACAAATATTATCATCAATTCATCCTTGATGTCATGGGGGAGAGAATCTAAAATTTAATTATAGAGTGTACATGAGGGTTCAAACAAAGCTTGACTACATTCCGCCCAATTAGCTGGATAAGGGACTGGCCTATGTATTTCATAAAACAAGGTTTTTGACGGTTGTATGAGCATTGAAGTTCTTTTATTTCATCCTTGCGAATTATATTATATAGTACCCAAAGTATTTTCCTTAGACACAAATACAAATTCTGTTTACAAAGAATTCATAAGTGTTCATAACTTTTAAGCACAAGTAAGAAGTGTATTTTCTTATTCTGATTAGTCTCAAGGAATATTTGCAACCTTAAAAAATCAAACAAGTTTAAATTCTCTATATAAAGACACATTTGTGTTTGGTGAGGGTTTACTTGCCTAGGTTTAGCGAAGCCTGAAGTGCAGGGGAATTGGACTATTCACGTTCGTTGGCCAAGACTGATTGAAGAAATCTAGGAGAATTGGAAAAAGCTCTTGGATTTCCAATCTACAGTTTTGGGAACCAACAGATTGGCAACTTTGTTGGGGAGTGTTGTCAGAACAGATCTCATAATATTTGGAGATAAGGACAAACTCTACTAGGGAAAAAGGACTCAGAAGATAGTAAGTATTTTCCTTCTAACAAGAAGGTGGTGAATCTACTATTGAATAAAACATTTCTGTTAGTGACTCTACTAAGGGAGAAGACCCAGAAGGACATAAGTAAAGTTTTCCTCTTTGAATGGGGTGGCAACTCTATTGAAAATAACCTAATGTATAAAGAAAGAAGTTACTACAAATTCAGATGTTTAGTATGTACCAAAATACATATTCACATAAAGTATCAAAATTTTGTAACCCAAGACCAAAATTTATTGTGGAAGTATATAGACCATTGAATTTTGATAACATCCATGGTAGTCAGAAAGATTTTCCTGTTAGGCTAAAAAAATATGTTCCAAAATTTTGTGCAAATGGATCAGAATCACCAATTGAGAATTTGTAGGCATTTTGTAAATTTATTGAAGATTGTCATATCTATGCAGAAGATGTGATTATGAAACTATTTGTAAGATCACTGACAGATCATGCAAGTTCACTTTTAAGTATGACACCTGAACAAAGTATCTCATCATGGAGAGAATTTAAGCGGTGGTTTCTTGATATGTTTCATGATGCAAGCGAGGAAGAAGAAAACATGTGCTATGAATAGGAAGAAAATCAAAATTGCACTGTGGAAGAGGAACCTTACATGCCTCCTTATGATGCATATGGAGAAGAAAATACCTACCAGATAGGTACAAAAAGAAGCCAAGATCACACCATGGATTTAATGCCTTGTTCAGATTCTTCTTTCAAAAGATGTGAAGAAAATGATAATTCTACGCATAGCTACATATCTCAAATAATCAAGTATATATGTCATGGTGCATTTATCAGAGAAGAAAATGTGAAGGATAGTGAACCGGTAATTGATTCATGTGTGGTTGACTCTTCTGGCAATATGACATGTGAAATAGATGCAGATAATGAAGTGAATAATGAAAATTTTCTCAGTACAAATTTTTTTTCAGATTTGTCGGATATTGAATATTAGAAGTATGTCCAGAAAAATGATCCCAAATTTTCTCAATCTATCAAAATAAACAGATTAATGAACTAGTGCATATTCAGGATAGATTTGATGAAGCAGATGAATATCCACATGAAAATAATACATTAGAGGAATACACACATTGTAAAAAATATAGTAGGGAAGAAATGCATACAAAATGTGGAGATGGAATGGAACCACATACAACATATGAACAAGAGGAAATTTTAGGAGACGACGTTGATATTTGTCCAATTGATGAAGCACATGATGACTCTCTAGAGGATCCATTCAGTGAAAATATGTATTATGATACACCAAATGATCTCTTGTATGATGAATTACAAAAAACTTCCAGGAAGGTATGCCTAAAACCTCTATATTTTCAAACCCAATACTTAAAGAGGATATAGAAGAGAATGTGTTTAAGAATGACTCCAAAAAATTTCAAACTCACTGTATATGAAGGAAAATGAAATGATAAATGGTGACATAGTCAAAGAAAAATACATATCTTGGAAAAATCCTTTTGAAAATAAATTTCATATACATTTTGATCTATCACAAAGGGATACAAAAGAATTTGGAACCAAGTGTGAGGAAGGATGTACTCTTAAGATTTTCTTATCACGGATGTTCAAAAGGAAATCAATTAATCAAGTGATGAAACATAATGAAGAAATGAACGATGATAATATTGTCAGGATGTTTACATTGCTCCATGATCATAATCATGTGTTTGACAGGGGAAAATGTTGATTCCATATTTTGGTGGCCCGGGGTCACCAAATAAAATATGATTAGATTATTTAATATGCATAGACTCTATAACCCAATGGACTTGGGTCTTCTTTCGCCAGAGATAACTAAATTCTTGCTATACCCACAGGGGGTATATGTCCCCAGAAAGAGCCACTATTGAACCAATATTTAATTTTGTGTGAAGGACACTTGGAAATTAGAGAAAAGACATATGAAAAGGATCAAGATTCAATATCCCCTTAAAAGCATGTGTCTAAGGCCCTTTTTCGCTATTACGCTGGTTGAGAAAATGAAGACCACAAAATGACAAAATTTTGCGTCTGCGCGAAGGTGAAGAGAAAAGGTGGCGCAATAGAGAAATTTTATTATTACAAAAACAAGAAATAAGGGTCTCGCGAAATAATGGATTTTCGCTATTGGGTGGGCCACATTTTAACGGATCGTGAAATGATGAAAAGTGTGCATTTAATGTATAGATAGCCAATTTGATGATGCAAAATGCACATCCTGAATATGAAAGTGATCTCTCAGAAATATTTGAAATTAAAGCTTGAGGGATAAATTGGCACAAGATATATTGATTCAATTTCTTTGAGGTTCACAAATTAGGACGAATTCTATCAGAAGAAAATTCCTGAAAAAAACATGTTTTAGAAATGTTGTAATTTATATATGCTTAAAAAATGATGTTGACAGAGGGTTAAAACGAGCTAACATTGCAAATCTAAAAATGACCCAGTTCATAAAATCCAATTTTAAATTTGCAGTAAGAATCTTAGCTTTTCACAAGATGTTTTGGGTTTTCAACCAAAACCAAATCCGAAAGATAGGCAGTTATTAATTAATTTGTCAATTAGGTTTTTCAAAAGAAGTTTTTGACTTTAATGAAGGGTGGTGTCATTTCACCCTAAAGGGGTGTGAAAACCATTCAACCACATATATATTGTGGTATAAAATGTAAAGGGAGGGAATATAATAAAATAACAGATATAGCTCATAAGAAAAGGGGTAATGTAAGAAGATAGCATGGATGGTGACTGCAACTAAAATGTAAATCAATTTGTATTCACCTTTTTTTATTAATACAAGGAAAATATGTTTCCTGTCCAAGATTGAAGAAGTAAGTTCACCATCTTTGATTGGATTGGTCCTTTGCATTTTTCAGTTACACAGATTTTTCTCTTTACTGTTAGATGTCGGAAAATTGAAGTCTTTTAATATTAATTTTTGAACATCAAGGGTGGCATATGAATTTCTCATCTATGCGAATCCTTGTCTAATTGATTTTCTGTCAAGGAATTAATATTCATTTAGACTAAAAAAAATATTATCATCAATTCATCCTTGATGTCACATGTGAGAGAATCTAAAATTGAATTACATAGTGTACGTGAGGGTTCAAACAAAGCTTGACTACATTCCGCCCAATTAGTTGGATAAAGGACTGGCCTATGTATTTCATCAAAGAAGGTTTTTTACGGTTGTAAGAGCATTGAAGTTCTTTCATTTCATCCTTGAAAATTATATTATATGGTACCCGAAGTATTTTCCTTAGACACAAATACAAATTATGTTTACAAATCATTCATAAGTGTTCATAACTTTTAAGCACAAGTAAGAAGTGTATTTTCTTATTCTGATTAGTCTGAAGGAATATTTACGACCTTGAGAAATCAAACAAGTTTAAGTTCGCTATATAAAGACACCTTTGTGTTTGGGTTGAGGGTTTACCCGCCTAGGTTTAGCGAAGCCTGAAGTGCAGGGGAATTGGACTATTCCCATTCATTGGCGAAGATGATTGAAGAAATCTAGGAGAATTCACAAAAGCTCTTGGATTTCCAATTTGCGCTTTTGGGAACCAACAAGTTCAACAAGCGTATATAGGGAAAGTGTTAGGCAAAAAAAAGAAATATTATATCGAAAAGTTAAATTGCATTTGTAATCTTCATCAAAATGTGTAATGGAGGCCAATATTCCTTAGAGAGCCAAAATTATTATTTCTCAATTAAGATTTAACTCTCGTCAACTTTGGTGTGAAACAAGATGATGAAAAAGGCCATAAGAAACATGGGAAGAAAGGGTGTGTTTTTTTGCACTTTGGGACTATATCGTTCTAAAAATTTAGCTCCCATAATTGGATGCTCTAGGACCTATTAGACCCCTTTTGGTGATTTTGAGTTCTGAATGTCCGTTATGCTTGATCATAATAGCCTGCATTTTCTTCTCACGCCCCTTTTCACCTTCCTCGATATCCCTGTGAAATTTGACCTTATTTTTCCTAGGACAAGTCGACTAGCCGACTTGTCCCTAGGGATAAGTTGACTGACCGACTTGTCCTTGGGCTTTTGGGCCTAAATTTTTCCTGGAGCTTGATGATGGGGTTTTCCTCTGAGATTTGGTTTTGTGGTTGGCCTTGACAAAATTTGAATCCTGAATTTGAGGATTTACTATAAAAAGACATCCTATCTCTTCATTTTGCATAACTATTGGCAAGCGATTCATTTTGGAGTGTTATGGGACACTTGAGGGTTGTCATTTATGGAAAAAATCTAGTATGGATGATCGCTTGGAGTTGTTACATTTTTGGAGATACAAATTGCAAAATGACTAAGTATAGTAAACAGAAATACAAAGTATAACAGTATAGTTTTGGACAACAAAGTTAGTATATGGTGAATGGAGACATGCGAGCTTAGGAAAGGATATTTTGGGGTATGTATGACCTTCAATTAAGGTCTCTTACATTTTGATGTTGATCACAGTAAGTTACAGTGTATTAAAGGCATGCAAATGTCGAGTAACAATGATTCAGGACATATGAAAGGTAGCGATGATTGAGGGAGTATGACATGGAATCCAAACGTGATATGTTACATTGGGATTATGGATAACCTATAATTTGGTATTATAAGGTCTCCAACTTTGTATTTACTCTTTGCATAAGTATTAATTCTATTTTGTAATGTATTTGAGAGCCGACTAGGTAATGTAATAAGATATATATATGCAGAGCTTTTTGTAAAGCGAAGTATGATGGATGGATGTAATGTATGTAGATGAGATGGATGCATTGTGATGCTAGACAAATGTTAATGTGAGATAAAACTAAAACTATCTAAGCATAGTTGATGCTTGTATTGTTCACTACTAAGAATTGATTGTAATAGAACTATATTTCTGATTGTATGAGCAGTGTGCTCAGTATACTATTAACAGGGTTTTGTATTCCTCTAACAAGGAAATGTGCTAATGTAATATTCAGCTCCTGACAGGGTTAGGTCTCCTAATAGGGACACAATACTTTTAGTTCATATTTGTGGGTACCATCCCCACCGGGGTTTTCCCTTGGCTAAGGTTTCCTCAACAACAATTCATGGTGTTATGAGTTATGGGTTGTATGCTTATGTTCTTTTCATTTCGGTAATTATATGGTTAAGTTGGAAATTATTAAGTTCATGTTTAAAATGTTCTAATACCGATTCACCCCCTCTCAGTATTACTTAATCCTCACAATTGGTATCAGAGCTTTTGGCCCTTGGAGAGAAAGTTTAATAGCTTAAGGAGATCGAGATGGATTCTGAAAGTTTGGAGGAAAACTTTGAAGGAGCACTCAAAGATCTTGACAATGCTAAAGCATAGAATGGTGACTTGAAATTCAAATTGAGAAGAGTAGAGGGATTCATTAAGAAACTAAAAGAACAACTGATATTTCCAGAAGTTAGAGACAAGATCTCATGGTTAAGATAAAAGAGGATTCAGACAATGATACTTCAGATCAGATAAAACAGCTTGAGCAAGAGAAAGATACTTTGAAGCTTAATCATGAAACTACTTCACTATAGATGGATAAAGATATTCAACACGAAAAGGATGCTAAAAACAAAATTGAAGAAACCTTAAAGGATGCTAATATTCAGATGGGACAAATGAAGACTGAACTTGATCACTACAAGAACAAGTATATGGAATTAGAAAAATATAATCAGATCATAAAAGGAGAACTTGTTGAGGAAAAGAAACATATTGAGAGACTTCACATGACTTGATCGATGAATACAGAGATAGACAGAAACCTAAAGGAGACATGACTAGAGTTGGCTTCAATGAAGCTGAATGTTCAAAGAATCAGGAAGAAAAATCTAAAGTGAAGACTGATGGAGAAAGACCCACTCTTGAAGAACCTAAAGAGTAGATTAGACCTTTCAGAGGTAGATGTTTTGGATGTAACAAGGCTGGACACATGAAGAGAGACTGCAGAGGTAAAACCCCTTTCAAATCCTTTAATGACTATTGTAACAATTGTCATGCATATGGACATAAGAAATTAGATTACAGGAAACCAGATCAATCACGATTCAGACAAGATTACATTAGGGAAGAGACAACAACCAAGATCGCATGTTACAAATGAAATAACCTTGGGCACATCACAAGGTATTGTAAGTTGCAGGTTAATCAGAACAAATCACCTCCTACATGCTACAAATATAACAATACAGGACATATAGTGAAGTTTTCCATGTACAATGGAGCTGACAACAAAAGAGGACCACCTCCTATGGTTATAAAGAAGAATATTGGTGATACGTCTTACATAGTACATTGAATTTAACAGTTGTTTCAGGAAAGCAGGAGATATCAACGGTAATAAGGTATGGAAGATAAAGGAGTCTAGTGAGGAAAAGGTTCAGGAAGAGTCAATAGATGCTACTGAGTCTTCGCCTAGTGCTAACATTGCTACATCAACCCAGATGGCCAAGAATGGCCTTAGGGGGAGCATTGGAAGAAAACATCAGAAATCTATCCAGTCGTTGAATATGAGGAGTAAGCTCTTGTGAGCTTAGGGAGAGTATGTAGAAATGTTTTGGAACACATGTCTGTGATCACGTGGCTTTACAAGTCTATATCATGTGATTGCCATATTGTTATTCGACTAGATTATGTGCAGAAATGAGTTTATTGGGAACTGTGTCATTTCTTCACTCAATGAAGTATAAGGTTAATATAAAGAACATGTTTGGACATCATTTGAAGAGCATAGCCCGAGGAGAATAGAGTCTAGAGTAGAAGAAGAATCAAAAGAAGTGTGTTGAGAGTTTGATCGAAGTAGGAACTTGCATTTCAGTAGATAACAGGTATTTAGATCAATTTTGAAAGTTTGGTTATGGATACTCCGATGATTTTCGATGTTGTTGAAAGACCTAGATATAAGTTTAAGAAATACCCTTATAAATCAACTGAGGATGATCTTGAAGGCGCATTTTCACAAACACCCTATGACATTCTACATGTCAAAGATATTAGGGCTTAAATCCACTGTAAGTATGAATCTTTGGGAGACTGAGATTGCTAATGAGATGGAAGACATGATCGAAGCAGATGGAAAGATGAAAGATGAGTTCACACATCTTAATAACCTAAGTATCATGAAGGTAACCAAACTTCACGAGTTTGACAAAGAAGAATGGATCAAGATCATTCTGAGCAGAGTTCACGACTAATTTATTTGTCTTGGAGATTAGTCTGTGAAGATTTGCAGCAACCTAATTAATGTTATAACAGGTTTGGACAACACTGGTGTAATACCTATTGCAGAAAAGAACACTAAGAAAATGGTGGAAACCCTAACACATTTGCAATGGGACAAGAGAGCGATGACAATAAATGATATATTTAAGCAAGACGTTAGATTGATTACAACAATTTTAGGCTATAAAATCCATTATAGAAGCCAACTTAACTCAGTATTAGCAGGAGTAATCTTGATGGATTACAAAATGGTTAAGGAAAATTTGTGAAGTACTTACACAACAATTCTTGGAGAATATGACGCAAATCAAGAAAGATAAGTCGAAGGCATTCAAATTTGGATCTTTGTTGATACATATGTACATTCATATTGTTCACAAATTTCTTGGTATGTACCCTAGAGCTCAGAAGGATAGTGAACCTACCGGTATTCAGATTTCTCAAAGTTATAGAAGACAAAATAACACATGGGTAGATGGTGAATTGTTTGCGATGATCAAAATCTTGTAGAGAGAGATGAAGGTAAGGGAGAGGATTTATGAGGCAGTAGTAGAGAAATACAAGGACTCAATCTATTTTATGGTTGAAACTTATTGTGTTTTCTTTGAGGTAGTTCAACCTAGAAAGAAGTGGTGTTATCCTCTGGGATATGAAGTTAGTTCTGAAGTTTTGATTATGCAAGTGGAACACATACTATCTTCAGAAGTTGATTCATCTGAAGAAAGATGGGGTACTTATGAAGAAAATTCTGTGAAGATTAGGGAGGAACAGGCTAGAGCTTCAAGAAAAAAGAGAGTAGAGAATATAGTAGATGACTTAGCAGCCAAGGCCGGTATATCAAAAGAAGAAATGAAAGAGGTTAGAAGGAAAATGACAGAGAGAGCTTCTAGGTTGGTGAGCACTACTCCTGCAGCCCTTCCACCTCTAGAAGATGTGAAGGTAATTAGTCCACCTTCTACTATGATTGATGTATCTACACCTATGCCACCACATAAAACATCACAGGAAGAGAAAACAAAGCAATTACCTTGAAAAAACACAAGGTCCACTAAACTAGACTCACCTCCTAAGAAATAAAGGACAGAAGGAGAAGAGAAGAAAGTTGAAGAAAAGGACACTAATATGAGACAACTATGGAAGCCAAACATGAAAATGCTGGAGAAGAGGATAATTGAGCAAGGAAAGCTTGTTTCTTTAGCTAAATACTATGAAAGGTATGATGCATCTGACAAACTTTTGATTGAAGACATAGTAATTAATCATTTGCTGGTTTTAAGAAGAATTTGTTAAAATTTGGAGGCAATATACCTAAAGAGTTATATGTGAAATTATAGTTGAGGAAACAATTAGCACAAAAAGAAGATGAAGTAATTAGAGAACAAACAATTGAAGACATGTTACCTGTTGTGTCTATCAAGGAGATGGAGAGAATATTGAATGACCTAAAACCCTTACTAAGAACCAAGACAAGATTAGTAAAGATAATGGGAATAAGATATGATGAAGTAATTAAGGAGACACAGAGAGCTGTGAAAAAGGTCTTGATGGGAACTAAATCTGAGAAGACCTTGACACCTAAGGCTACTAAGCCCAAATCTATTGAGAAAGGTGAATCATTAAGGAAGGCTGAAGTAAATCTTGATAAATCAATAGGCGAAGATACTAGTCAATATGTGAGCATTGTGAAGCAACCATATTTGTTTGTTTCTGGTGTGCCTGTGTCATTGGACACTTCACAGGATGTGAATAACCCTTTCGAGTAGGATACAAACATTGAAGGAAACAATGACAAGAATTTGACAGAGAAAGGAAATTAGAAAGAAAACAAAGATGAAACAGTGAAAGATACAGTGAATAAAGTTTAAGTGAAATAAGAAACTCTTACATCTGATTCTTCACCTTTATTGTTGGCAAGTGGAGACAAGACTTTGAGCACCGATGTTGAGAACATGGATGTGGATGAGCTGATGAAGTTATCCTACATCACATTTGCTAAGGCTAAAGAAAGATCTGAGCAGAAAGGAGAGAAGGAGACCAAGGTAATGACAAGAGCAGTTGATACTTTCAACAAACTCCTTCCAACACCTCTTACTTTTCAGGGAAAAGATGATGTAGAGAACTTGAACAAGGCATTAGATGACTTTGACAGTCACTATGAGTCATTAGAGAAGATCGTTGAAGAGAAGGCTGAGAAGAAATATCTCGCGAAGAAATTGGAAGAAGTGTGCAAGTCTATTTCATGGGACTTGGACATACTGAACAAGACTATATCTAAGGCTAAAAGTTGTGTCACACATAGAAGAAAGTTATATAATTAATGTATAAACCCTATTAGACATATCAAGAATATTGAGGATATAGTAGCGAAGGATAGAATAACTCTGGACAAGATGACGGACAATTGTGAAACCTCCTCACAATCTATATTGGAGCTAGACAAAGAGGTGTCCAAGATTTTGGACAAACTGAGTGTACTAGATATAGAAAGAGGGAGAGTTATGGTAAGGTTTGGTATGCTAAAGAGTCTAATCACTCTTAAGCTATCAATTCTTGAGGTCCATATCTCTGACATGGAGAAGACAATGCATGCCCTTACAACACATATACCTACTGAGCTAAAGGCAATAGAGACATCTTTGTTTGCACTGGATGGGCTGATTCATGTGAGTCAAATATTAGTGAAGACTTGGACAGAGGAAGTGAAGATCTTGGAAAACTCTTTCCGAGATGTACTAAAGATCTAAATTTTCTGGTAAGCAGTGTTACAATTTTGATGTATTCTACATTTTTGTATACCTTTTCCATTGATGTCAAAGGGGGAGAAGAGAACATATGAAAAATGTAGGGAAAATGTGTAGAATAAAGAAAATATGTAAAAGATATACACAAACATCTTGTTGGTATTGGCACTTAGTCATTTTTCACTAAGTATTGCCATCAATGCCAAAGGGAGAGATTATTGGCAAGTGATCCATTTTGGAGTGTTATGGGACACTTGAGGGTTGTCATTTATGGCAACACATATGGTATAGATGATCGCTTGGATTTGTTTACAGTTTTGGAGATACAGATTGCAAAATGACTAAGTACAGTAAACAAAAATATAGAGTATAGTAGTACAATTTTGGACAGTGAAGTTAGTATATGGCGAATGGAGACATGCGAGCTTAGGCAAGGATATTTTGGGGTATGTATGACCTTCAATTAAGGTCGCTTACATTTTGATGTTAATCTCAATAAGTTACAGTGTATTGGAGGTATGCGAAGGCAAAGTAATAATAATTCAAGACAAATGAAAGGTAGCGATGATTGAGGGAGTATGCCATGGAATCCAAACGTGCTAAGTTGGATTGGGATTGTGGATAACCTATACTTTGGTAGTATAAGGTCGCCAACTTTGTATTTACTCTTTGCATAAGTATTAATTCTATTTTGTAATGTATTTGAGAGTCGACTGGGTAATGTAATAAGATATATATATATATATATATTTGAAGAGCTTTTTGTAAAGCGAAGAATGATGAGGGATGGATGGAATGTAGATGAGATGGATGCATTGTGATGTTAGGCAGATGTTGATGCGAGCTACAACTGGAACTATCTAAGCATAGTTGATGCTTGTATTGTTCACTACGGAGAATTCATTGTAACAAAGCTATATTTCTGATTGTATGAGCAGTGTGCTCAGTATACCTTTAACAGGGTTTTGTATTCCTCTAACAAGGAAATGTGCTAATGTAATATTCAGCTCCTAACAAGGCTAGGTCTCCTAATAGGGACACAATACTTTTAGTACATATTTGTGGGTACCATCCCAACCGGGGTTTTCCCTTGGCTAGGGTTTCCTCGACAACAATTCATGGTGTTATGAGTTATGTGTTGTGTGCTTATGTTCCTTTCATTTCAGTAATCTTATGGGTAAGTTGGAAATTATTAAGTTCATGTTTAAAGCAATGTAATACGAATTCACCCCCCCCCCTCTCAGTATTACTTAATCCTAACAACACTATGTTAAAGGTGATCGATA
>MU225042.1:386936-399979 GCA_018584345.1 Thuja plicata | reverse complement strand
ATCTCTCCCCCCTCACACACACACACACCCTATCTCTCCCCCTCACGCACACATTATCACTCCATCTAGAAACATCTCCCTCTCCCCCTCACGCACACATTATCACTCCATCTAGAAACATCTCCCTCTCTCTATCCATCCATCTCTCCATGACCCCTTTCTTATACCTTTAAGTTTGCACAGATTGGACGTTGCAAAGCCGGCTCATGGCTTCTTACATTTCATGGATTGTTTAGGTTTCATATAGGCTACAAAGACGTTCATTGATATCTTCCCAGCCATCAACACCGTCTGTCAAACAATGCATTGCCTACGTTGTCCGCGCCCATTTGCCGTCTCTTTTTTCAGAAAGAAAAATCAGCATAGCATCAAACTTGGGTTTGATTGACGTAAGACAATAATGGCGGACGTCCTTTCAAAGCAATTAAATCTACTTTGAATGAATGTCTTTATATTTCACATTTTTCACTTGTGGACATCTTTTTTATTTTAAAGGTGGATTTTGGATAGCTCGTTTTAATGATTTATTAATCTGGAAATTATATTTATAAATTAATTGTAAATCACTCCCTAAACCGCGTATTTAAGTAGAGTGGATAGTGTAAATACAAATAGACAATTGAAGATTATCACTTCGAAAAAGTAAATGTAGCAAGCTAGGTAAATTTAAAATTAGCTTAACATATAAAATACTCCGCCTTTATTACTGCCTTATATCATATCAGAAGAGCAAAATCTGCCCTATCCATCTTTTCCCCACATGAAGATACCAAACAATGTATAATATTGAAACATATCCGTACGACGACAATTTCGTGTCATGTGAGTGATGGTAAGTCTCATTAATGTTGCCCCTGGATATGCCAGCTTGGGTGCTCGCACTTGAGGTTGCAGCTAGCGTCGATTTAAGGACTGTATGTACGATCTGATAAGATATCTTTGAATCTTATGCACAATATCTGTTATAACACAGCTCAGAGATTTAGCAGTAATGCGTAGATATCATTTTTCCATTTACAAATACCTCTGTGGCGTACCTATTGCTATTGTGCTAAAAATCAGCTTATTCTGACCTGTGTTTAAAATTGTTAGGTACGCTAAAAAAACCTAAAATAAATTACAATTCATTGTTACCATCTACTGATGTTCAGTATTCTTCGGGTCTCATATAATTAACTGCAACGTATGATATGGTGTGCGTAAGTTATAAGAAGTCTTTGCCTTCATTCGATTTGCTACTTTTCTAGTGCGTTCATTTTTATGAGGATATTTTTACACAGCATTTATTTTAAAGTTTGAAAGTCATGTCAAGTGACCAAATGTGACGAGGCACAGGTACTTATCATCGGCGTCTTATCATCCCACTCCTCAACACTGCAAATTCTTTATTCCTTTTAAAAATTACGGACGGTAAAGATTGTTTCAATGGCAGTCATTGACTATTCCAGCAGCTGCAACCGTTAGATTGCTTTAATGAATGCAAATTTTACCTGCCCTAGAAGTTGACCTTGTTGACTTACATGGCTTCAGAAAAAAAGAGATCTAGTTCTTGGTTATAGATCTCAAAGTCGGCCACGATCTTTGTTCTCTATTACATATATGGTTCCATGGCCTTTTTGATGCTATAGAGGCCTCCCATAACCTTGTTGACAGCCTTATTTGTAACCTACAAATAAGTGCTTTGAGCACATAAACTGGATAGATGATGGTAAACACCATGTTTATGCTGTTGAAGATATTGTTTAACATGCGTTGGTAATTTCATGTATTAGACTAAATGTGAATGCTAAGTGTCCAACTTTGTATTGTTGTCATGTTATTCACCTGGGTTGCAACTTTACGTGCAAACTAGCTATTTAGTCTTTGTAATCATGTGTTAGAGTTGTCATTCCTTTCAGAATATTGTTGGTGTTGAATAGATGGTCTTTGTTTAAGTCAGCAAAAAGGTGTTGTCCATGTGCATAGATTAGTAGTTTATTTCTTTCAAATATCTAAAAATACCATTTGCAAGGCATGACTATTAGCAGTTTGGTGCATGAATTCAAGGCAAAAATATAGGTAGGCAGTCATCTCCTTTGTGTAAAACTGCCTCAGTGAATCATGTATATTGACCATATTGTTAGGCCAAGGAATGGACTGTAAATTGAAATGAAAAATTATCTTGAATCATATCCAATTTGTATTCATTAAAATGAGATGCAAAGTACATATTCATTGACATGTATGACCATTTAGTTTGTCTTCAAGATGACTGTTTAGCTCATCTTCAAGATGATTACTCAGATTCTACAAGAAAACTAATATGAAATATATGAAAATACTATAAACTTGGATTATGTACGCAATATTTTACCCCTCATAATTTGTAGGGGTCGTAGTGAGACAAAGCATGCCTTTGAGTTTTACAGTTTCTCTCTTCCAAGCACTTTAATTACATAATGTTGAATCAACTTACAATAGAGTTGAAACTTGACACTCTTCTTCTAGAAGAGGCTTCTACCTTTTTTTTGTAGCACTGGCAAGAAATGACCCCATGATTGTAGAGCCTGCAATCTGGCTCGAGAGCCAAAATTTTATCTTCGATCTTTGGCAAGGTGCCAAATGTTAGGTCGCAAAACTGCAGGTCCTAAATCTTAGACCTCTTTTCTATCTTCAAGGCCAAGCGTTTGTCTTCAATAAGGTAAAACAGGGCTTCATCAATAGACTTGGGATGATTAAAGGCTAACCAGTGAGAGTGGGTAATCTCTCCTACAGTTTGAGCTTGACTTAAACTCAGGAGTGTGGTCATCCTTAATATATTTTTGAATCAATAAAAATGTTGATAAATAGAACAATCAACAGGAATACCCAGATACACATTTGACCACTATATTTGTCACTCGGTGAAGGTAGGCTAGCTGCAAAAGGCCCCTTATATAGCATATAAAATACTGGAACATTGTTATAATCCCTTGAGATGGTTTCTATTAAGATTTCAGACATTGACAAAGTACAAGTATGTTGGAAATGATTCTCAGAAAGTTTAATAGTCTCGCTTGTTTAAGATCTGGCCTTGGTCTAGATTAATGAACCATAAACAACATAAGTAAAACCAATTTCCTACTCCCTGTAACTATTGGTAACAAATTTTGTCAATTTTAAAAGTATGTGGGATGGTCAAGGTCTTCAAGATTAGCACTTTATTGGGTCACAAATTTTTGTTCAGCCATTAAAATCACTAAACAAGAAAATATAGTAGAGATATGATATACACCAACCACATCTACTTAATGATCATTCTTTGAACTTGTCAATTTTCACCTATAGCAAGAAAAAGAACTTTACTATAACATATTGCAATGTATTAAGGTGCTACAACACCGATCAAATTTTAATTACTGTTGCATCAACAAATTTGATGGTAAAAACCTCACGGGGAAGAAGGATTGTCATACTTCTATGCCCAACAAATCTCTCAAAATACATACAACTGGTCAAGGAGACATGTGAATATAAATCTTCGTTACACAGGGACACGTCCCCTATTTTTGGCTCTCTAGGAAATGTCCCGGAAACGTGTCCCCTGCTGTCCCCCGTCCTTGTCCCCGTAATGGCATGGAACATTTTAAAAATCAACACAAGTCAATGTTCTTAAGACAGCAAAATAGAAACAAATCTAAGTGGGCTTTGACACTAACTAATGGTTCCAAGCTGGCACTAAGTTGAATCTATGTTTCACACATGCATCAAAGTGTTGGAGTTGCAGGCTTATTTTGTACCTCAGAGAAGACATTTTCTGATTTCACCATAAATGTTGTACTTGTCATTAAAGGTTACATAAAACATAAAAAAACATAATATATTAATATATTTTGAAATTTACACATATATATATATATATGTATGTATGTATCCTGCTGTCCCCTATTTTTGGCCCTCTGGGAAACGTCCCGGAAACGCATCCCTTGCCGTCCCCCCGTTCCCATCCCCGAAACACCGTGGAACATAGGAATATATATATCTGCTATTCTGGAATACTGTGCTAATGGTAGATGAAAAACATAGTTGAGATCCTAGAACACTCTACGCTCTCATTCCATGAAAACTCAATCCGACTAACCCTTAGAATTAAAAATGAACTTGTATTTATGGATTTGAATCTTGGGAACTTCAGCAGTGAGAGAGGAAACATGGCTGCGTGGTATTGCAAAGATCACCTACACTTCCACTATCATTTTCTTTAATGCCTACTTATAATAAATGTTCCTTTGGGATTTGCAAAGGCACTTGGATTGTGATAAAATCGTTGTCATTACGTTTCCTATCATTTTGTGCATTAATGATGGGTGGATTTGAGTTTTTAGAGTGGAAGGGTGCTTGTGAAATTTTCAAAAACAATGGCTTGGAGATGGTGTAAATGTATTGGGCTCTACAACTCAACTACTTTAATAAATTAGGGCATGGATCTTTGTGTCATTTCCTCTGAAATTGTACCCTTCTACAAAGATAATGATTTTCAGGCACTTTACTATTGAAAACTACTTGCAAATCTGCACCCAAATGATGAATAATATTTTCCAGCTTGGGAAAGGTCCTTTTGGGTGGTCACTGCAGTAAATCTGGTCATAAATGGCCTTTTGAATGTATAGGGAGTTGAATTATGAAAAATGATAGGAGGTTCGAACTTTAGAGGCTGGGGATGCCACATACTTCATGTCTTTGATTGGGTTATTGGGGTTTGGGGTGACAAGGAACTCATACCATCAAGTTATGGGGAATGGGGAAATTTTGAACAAACAACTTCGAAAAGGTGAGAGTATCTGAACATCAGGGGCATACTTCACGGCAGGCACTCAGGTAGAAGGAAGCCGACTATTTTTTCTCCAATAAAGCATTTAAGGAAAACATTGATTCTGGAGTTGAGAAATTTGGCGAGGTCCAAATGAGGTACTTGGGTAAGGGATGGTTTGAAACTTCAGTACGAAAGACTTAGAAAATTTTATACCTATGAAAGATTGGTAGGTTGGGGGCGAGGAAAAGGTATGCAGAAAAGGGGAATTTTGACAGGCCAATAAAAACTTAAAATAGAGAGGAAGGTGGGGATTAATGGTGTTTTTTGACTTTCTTGCAACACTTGACACTAAAAGGGTACACATAGACAACAACTAGGTGAAATACACAGACCCATACAAAGATTTCTCAGATTAGTTATAAACTGAGAGTAAGGTGAGGCCTAAGTGCACAAGTAAACTGGGTCTGAAACAAAATATGGCACTGCAGAATTGAGTCCCAACAGGTCTCATGTCCGATACACACCCAATAGCATTGAGGAGGGTTCTAGAGCTAAGATAGGGAGTGTCATCGCATTAGCTCATAGAGTTAGCTAAGCGGGGATGGCGTACGTATTACACTTACCACATGAGGATACCCAACCAACAATATCTAGCAACACCGTAGTGCGGCATGCCCCTTAAGTTCATACCAAGTCTTTACAAGCCCTCCAGATATGACACAGCATTGGTATCTTGGTTTATTTAAGTTTCCCACTGAAGTTTAGTTATATCTTGATCGATAACTTCCACTTGTTCTATCTTCAGATCTCTTAGGACCTTGGCAAACAATGGAAGCCACTCCCTTCTTACACTTCATTTTTAAATCCTAGATTACTCATGCCAAAGGAATTTGAGTGGGGCACCAAAAAACATGGTACAACAATAATAGAGTAACATTGCAAACACAATCCCAACAGATTTTAGACATAAGGGTGGGATGGAGACTTGTCCCAAAAACATCTCCCAACAAACCAACCATACCTTTTTATTCAACTATGCACAACACCATTTCTTTGATATGAATAATCCATCTTTCCTAATTTCCTTAAATCTGTAGCATAAAAGAATAGATATTTCTGGAATCCCTGAAAAATGCGCAACCCAAAATGAATGCAAAAAATTTGTTTCACAAAAAGCAGCCATAAGCTACCAATTGTTTGGCATAGCCAACAAAGGATGAGAGAGAGTTCGAAACAAAGATAATGAAGGGAAATATTGTTAGTTTGGAGTGCCTATGAAACAAATTTCTTCCTCTTAACTCTGACTGCATGGTGCCACACTTTCAATATTCTTCCTTGCTGTCCGATCTTCCCAAAACCAGATGGCCAAAACCTCTAGCAATATTTTTTTTGGCATGAATGTCTACCTACCTTTGGCACAACATTTTTTCTCCTTTTTTCTTTCCTTGCATGAGACACTTGATTACTTACTTTTCGTGTCCTTTTTCCTACCCACATCATAACTGTCGCTTCTCTTTTCTTTTCATTTAATTCTTTCTTCTACTCCCTTATGCCCTTTCTTTTCTGTTTGATATTTTATTTTTATTTTTCAAATTCATTTTACCAGTAGCATTAATATGGTTGACTTAACATTAAAATTTATTTTCTTAATTTTGCAATATATAAATAACTGTACTGACTTATTTAATTGATTGAAGCAGTTGCTTAAAATTTAAATATCCTTTAATGTAATGCTAGCAATTTCCCTTTTTATTTCTTTCCCAATTTCTTGATTCCCAAGTGCATCATACAATATTACCATGCAAGATTCATTTCGCGAACACAAACAATGCAAAGAGGGAACTCACAATCACTTTTGAACACACATATTTACATGTTTCCCACATTATAATAGATTTGCTAACCCTATTTACAATTTTACTTGCAATGAATTTGATTTTTGAAAATTTTATTGTTGATTTATATTAGGTTTTTGAATGAAATCACTGATTTTCCTTTTAACAAAGGGTTTTAAATTTTAATACATTCTAGCTGGAAAAATTGTTTTTAGAATAAATGAATTACTGTCATGGTGCATTTCTTTTCAATTACTGTATTACATTTGTAATTCAGGATTTATATATGAATTTTATTTGATTTTACATATTTAGATGCTGTTTCTTTTAAAATGTTCATTTTGGTATTTAAGAATGATTTAGGCGGGATAGAATAGCATTTGGCTTTGCATTAGGCTCAATATTAATTATTTGAAGCCGCCCCCTAGAAGCAATGAACTTGCATGGAATTATATTTTAATGGGACTAGTAGCAAGGATTATATTTTGCATCTTATACTCAGAAGCAAGGATTTGTATTGTGATGCCAAGCCATGTGAAAAAGCTAAAGAAGAGGAAAAGTGAGACACACACTCGCATTGTTGGATGAAAAGAATCTAGAGAGGGCGAGGACACAAGCAACCATAACAACCACCATAAATCCTTACATGCAAGCGAAAATGGATGAAGATATGGTAGGCATTGTGGGCTCTAGTTGTGGTCCATGCAAATGGAGCACATCTACCTCATCTAGTTCGAGTAGAGTGTATGGACAAGGCTTTTTTTGTAGCTAGAAACATCCCTAGAGCACAACCTTTATTGCAAATGCAAGGTATATGGTGGAATAAGGAGGTGCACTAAGAAGCAAATAAGGCATGTGTGAGTTTTTGTTTTACAACAACCTTTGCTTCAATGTGGCGAAGAGCTTGTATTGGGAGAATTTGGCGACAACATTGATCATTGTAGAAGTGGAATGACCCCTTGTTGAAATAGGATTTATTAATAAATGATAATAAATTAAAATATAAAAGTATAAATAAAATTTAATATAATTAAAATTTATTTAAGTTCAATGAATGGTCAAAAGGCATAAAATGAAAAGTTGTGATTCCCTCAAACATGAGATAAAAGGGAGAGAAGAGAGCTTCATTTGGGGGGAAGATAGGAAGGAAGAAAGAATGGAGCAAAGGAATTAAGGAAGCATTAATAGAAGAAAGCAGTTGTGACCCTTTCGAAGGGTGGCATATTGATATCCCCTTTTTATCCCCTCCTCAAATTAAACCTTCTCCCCTTATATCCTCCAATGTGAGTGAGAGTCACACCTCTTCATAATGGTCACAACCTTTCACAATCGCCACCCTTCGAAAGGGTCACAACCTCTTAATGAAGCTCGCGGCTTCAAGCACCAAAAAATGGCGAATTTGCAGAAATCTGTGAAAAAAAACCACCATTTTTAGCAGAAACAACCATGATGGAGGTCATAATGGCTGCAGGAAGATTCCAAGGCCGAAAATAGAAGCCACGAAACGCGAACAGACTGTAGATATGGCGTCAAAAGGAGGACGCGAAAAACGGCGAACAGAAGTTGCGCGGGTTTGAGGAGTGACTTCACGTGGGAGCAGACAAAAGACCATCGAAATAGCAACGTCAACAGCCAAGGCTCTACCAGAAATGAAATATGATGGCCTTGAGATTTGCAGTAAACCCTATACAGGTTTGTGAACGAACTGCAAAAACGAATTTTTTAAAAATTTTCCGGACATTCCCAGGTAGAAGATTTCGAAAATCTTAAGTCTAAAATTTCATGAGAAATTAAAGATTTTCAAAACCTATTTTGAAAATGTGCTTTGATACCATATTACGGGAAGTAATTGGTAAAATACTTGATTGATCTTGACAGAGATCGAAAGATCTAAATATATACAAAAGAATAAACGATGTTTCCTTAGGAAACAATCGTAAAGAATAGAAACATTCTATTCTAACTAACTGAAGACTAAATATTAGAAAGATTCTAATATTTACAATATATTTACAACAGTTAAATATCTAACCATTAATAGAATATAAATGTTATTTTGATAGCTATTTCATGTACATGATAATGTGATTTCATACTCTTTGTATTCAAATCTAATAGATAACACTTCCCAACATTTTATAGACTCTTTGACTGCATAAAATTTGTGTTATTAAAGAAACTTAAATAATATTTGAAGTTGCCGAGTTTTGTTAAGTCTTTATCAAGTTTTGGCTGAGTTGGAATTTTTTGGTCTACTAAGTCCTAGTTGAATCCGAGTTTGCAAACTATGGTTTGGAGTACTTTAATTTGACTTTTTTTATCAACTTTATTTTCTATGGGATAGAAGTTCCTACAAATTAATTTTTCAAATTTTCCTTTTTACAAATAATAGGTTTCTTTCTTTGTTTACAATTAGCAACATAGGTTTCTCAACATACAAGAGCATGACCCACCATTATAAGGTGTGCAAAGCTAATTATTTGTGCCCCATATATCATATGCACACTAGAATATATTTCAAGTTGTTTAATAATTAATTCATGAATCCAAAAAAAATCTGCATTTTTTTCTTTTTCTTTTTTCAAAAATCATCTTCATCCTCTCCAATTCCGAATTTTCTTGCCATTTCTTTTACTATATGTGCTGTGAAAGATTGTTCTTGCAACATTTTACCTTGTTGCATAACCAAATGCTCTTGTTGTTGCCTCAACCAGTGTCAATTTTCTATATGCATTTCATTTCTCATTCAAAAAGATCAAACCTATCATACAAACCTCCCACAAGCCCACAAAAAGATCAAGCTGCTTTGACACCAAAGTGATTTATAATTTTTTAAACTCATATCAGACAAGAATTTAAGAATCACAAATTATCAATTTACTTGCTACTTACTCTTGCAAATGAAGTTAACTTAAGAGAGATGATAACAGTGTGTTCAAAATATAAATAATTCATGCAAGCAAACATACGCAATACATTTTTTTACCCTGGAAACCTTGGATAGAGGGATAACCAGTTTTACGGTAGTGGCAGCAACCTTGCCTTGTTAGTTTGGAAAGAAAGAACTACATCAAGTGGGACTGAATTTTCGGCTCTACTTCTGCTATCTCCTTCCTTCTATGGACAATAGAATCCTACAATATTTCTTCTATTCACCAAATCCAAAACAATGCTTTACAATCCATTACAACCTCCTATTTATAGTTTTCTATGACAATAGAGTTCTCCTGGGCTGTGGAAGATTTCATCAGTGTACAGAAGGCCAAATAATGACTGTAGGGTTCACATTCCATGTTTTCAATTATCTGTTGCGGAAACCGATTATGGTGCCATACACTTGCAATCTGCTCCATATTCCCTGTTGTGCTCTTTTTGAGTTTGGATTCACTGTACTGCTCACGTTTCTACACCTGCATACATTTTCCAGATCCATTTTGGATCATTTATCTTTGACGATGACAGATAGTAGCATTCCTTTGAAAGCTTTTGGATTCCATGATACTGCTAGGCCGCCTGCGTTGTCAATTGCTTTCTCTAAGATCCATTCACAATACTTCCATGCTTCTATAACTAACAAGTCAAGTTGCAACCAATCTGCCTTTGTTTCCTATAATCAATGAATATCTGGCTTCATTTCTTCTAGTAACCGTTTAACTAATCAGCATTTATCAAGGACATTAAGTTTCCACAGTCCATAATGTTGTGCTTGAGGCTTCTGGATAAACTGTGTATATCTTTTTGAATCATACACAGTTTATCCAGAAGCCTCAAGCATAATCAGCATTTGTAAGAGGAATTCAATTATGTGACATTCAAGCTAAGGAGCTTGAAAGGTTTTCCCTGCCACTGAAAATGAAGGTCTCTAAAGTCCTTTGATTGCCATTTTCTAATGCACTATGTGCATCTTTCTGAATCTTTTGGGCTGTTGGCTTCCTTCATTTTCTATTTCAGATTCAATTTGAATGCCAGAGAGCTTATTATCTTGGAGACACTCCTAAAAGCCTTTTTAATGGCAATAGGTGGTTCATCAGTATAGTCTGCGATCTTTGATGAGATCCCTGAATTGCCTATTATCATTCTGTACCTTAAAGATTCTCTGCTCACTAAAAACCATTGCCTCCTCATTTGCCCCAGAGGCCATTCTCAGAAAGTTGTCCTCCCTGTCTACCTCTTCCTCCAATTAGTCCTGTCTTGAACGATTACTTTTTTCAATATCTTCAAGACCAAAGCTAGTACTAGATGCTTTTTAAAATCCTAACTTCATTGCCTAGTGTCTCAAGTCTTCAATACCTTCCTTCGATTTTTTTTTTAACTTCCTCATCACAAGATTGCTGAACAGAACACCTTTCTAATTTCAAGGGGCTTGAATCATCTGTTTTGCTCTTCTGTTCACTCTTCTCTCACTAATTTGACATAAAACTTTAATGATTCCAGGTTCAAAATATCGTTCTCGGCAACTTATCGCCAAGGGCAAAAAAAATATATCAGGAAAATATCGGAGATAAATCAGCAACTTATCGGCAAAAATATTGGGAACTTAAAAAAAATGCTTAAATTTAATTTGAAATGCATTTTATTGCAAATTGCTCTAAAACGCTGCAAATCACATTTTTTCCCCTTCAAACCCTTTTTTCCTCTCCCAAACACCAATTTGCAAACAAGAAAATGTGAAATAACTGCTTTTTGGGCCGTCTGTCCCTATTAGCAGACTGTGGCAGATATTTTGGCAAAATATCGCCGATATTATGGTGATAAGTTCATGTTTTTTCGTCGATAAGTTTGAAACTTATCTGCGATATGTACTCCGCGATAAATTTACGTGTTTTATTGCGGCCTCCAACTTATTGCGATAAGTTTACTTATCGGTGATATATGTGCCATATTTTAATCTATTTCCAGCCACCTAAAAGCTTGTTGCTGAGATGTATATGTTTTCACGGGTTTCATTGCCACACCTTAGATTTAGTAGCCATTGCCTGACGATTCTGTCTTCCTTTGAGTATGAGAAAATAAACAATCCTTGATTTATGACCATTTTTCCTCACATTTGTAATACCTGAAATGTAGACATTCAGTCCAATTTCTGCCTCCAAAGCTCAGAAGAATATAATCCTACTACCTGAAGGATCAGGTTAACTAAGCTAACATTCACACGTATTTAGCGTAGGGTGATAACTCCTTTCCTTGAGTAGCCCGACCAATTCCTATTGGTTCACCGATAGAAGCCACTATCATCTCCAAAATAATTCTCTTCCAGACTTGCAGAGAAAGCTTATATATTATCTTATCCTTTAAGGAGCCTTAGTTATCAGTTCTTATGTATGATTACAAAGAAGTCCAAGGTGGTATGAATAATCCATAGTCAATTCAAATACAAAAGACCACTACGGAAGATCTGCTTCCTATTAACAGCAGAAGTGATTTGACAAAACGCTTTGGGAGGAATATAATATTAGGTCTAGGGTAATCTTTCCAATTCAGCCCAATCCAGTTTTTCAATTTCTCCATTGCTGTCCAAGTTTCAATAAGTTTACAAATAAGGGCATTCTGATTCAATTCGTCCTGAGTACTATTCAATTCTTCATCCTGGATTTCAATGTTGGGAATGAAATTCAAAATCTTAAGAGAGATTTCTACAACTTCAATGGAATGCAAACCCATGGTTTCTCTCCTATCAAATCCTGTTTTTTCTCATTCACAGCAGCATTTTTAAAATTTAATCCGTCATCCTTTTCCCTGGTTGGCATTTCATCCTAGAAACATGCTCCAAATGCATTTCATTTTCTTGAGAAGAGCCAAAATTTTCCTTTTTTTGAACCCAAACTGTAACCATTTGTATTGACTCTGCAATTTGATATCTGCTCTGAACACATCAATCCCGTTCTCATTTGCACAGCTCTCGCCTCTCTCATCTCTCACCTAGTTACAGGCCACAGGCATTCCTTTGGTCAAATCATTTTAAATTCCTCAGGTGTTAGTCACTGCTAACATCATCATCTACTTTGTCTCCATCTGCAGTTATAGTAGTTTTTCTACAGTACAAACCATCAATTTATCCACTGGTGGTAGTTTACTTCATGTGTGGCTTCTTATTGCTTTTAAGTTTTTTTTTTCCAGATCCCATCTTTTCTCTTGTGATCATATAATCTCTTCCATAGTCATTGCCCAAGATTTGTTTTGCATCTTGACCATCTTTATTGTGGTACCGGACCTGAAGGTTGGTCCACCTACTTCTTGGGTCAAGTGGTGACAACTTTGCTAAATAATCTCAAAACTAAGTTGCCGGTTCGGATGCGGGTTCGAGATTCGGGTTTGAAATTCGTCCAATTTTTTTTTGGGCTAGGTTCGATTCGTTTTGGGTTCATCCCTACAAGAATATATATATATATATATATATATATATATATATATATATATATATATGCAGCAGCAAATAA
>MU225042.1:367636-386886 GCA_018584345.1 Thuja plicata | reverse complement strand
CTATGCTAATAATAAAGCAACATAGCAAAATACACCACCACATATATTGTCGTTTTAGTTCAAATGACATAACAAAATGCCAAAATACACCACCATATCAATGTTTCGGTTCAAAAACAATAATGCCGTGACGATAAAGCATAAAACAATAAACATAAGAATGTTATGCCGTCACATTTAGGGTTTATATTTGCCGTCACAAAAGGTTAAAAAACTTCATT
The DNA here is from genome assembly GCA_018584345.1 of Thuja plicata. Lineage (NCBI taxonomy): Eukaryota > Viridiplantae > Streptophyta > Pinopsida > Cupressales > Cupressaceae > Thuja > Thuja plicata. Next base: position 386,665 of record MU225042.1, on the reverse strand, counting down.
GAAAAGTCAATATAACTTTCAATAATCGATGTCCAATCAAATTCGACCCAAATTCGATCCAGATTCCATCCGGGCTCGCGCGGGCATTCAGGTAGTTGGTCAAATTCGTTCTAAATTTGCACAGGGTCCCGCTGACCGAATTCCAAGCGAATGTCTCAGTCAAAATGCGAATTTGAACCGAATTCGAATTTGCACCGAACTGAACCGCGAATTCCAGGTCTGCTGAGAGAATCTGGTAACTTAGTCTCAAAATGTTGGTCTTTTCTTGTGTCCTCTCATGCTGATTATTGTCTTCAATATATGTGCAAACCTTGAAAAATAGGTTGACTGATACATTTTCATTTTGCACCACTCTTTTGATGAACTTCATTAATGTATAGCTGGAATGTTCAATTTCTGCTACTTGAGGCTAGATTAAGCCTTGAAAAATGGGTCTTGTGTTATTTGAGTCTATATACAGGGATCTTATAAAGAAAGAAGATTTATTAGGCTCATTTCTCCTTATATCCATCTATTGTATCCTGTAAATGATAATTCAAGTCATTCTCCAGTTTTTAATGGAGTCACCAAAACCTAGGTTCACTTTTGTAGCATGAACGTAAGAAAATGAGGTTTTATCATGGTAAAATATCATGCAGTAAAGCCTAACATTTTTAAAACGAAAGTAGAGTCAGTGTTAAGTGAATGGATGATAGATATATAGCACACTGTTTATTTTTCCAATGGCAATAGCTGTGATGTAAGCAAATTTATGCATAGCAATATGTTACTGCTTGCATTTTTCATACAATGTATAAAATATCTTAATTTTCTAGAAGCCTCATATCTGTGTACAATTTGATTTTTGTTTCTAGGTAGCAGAGTGGGTGGTAAGGGAGAGGCCATACAAATTAAAAGAGATAGACTATTCATATCTTCTGGAATTCACAGCAAAAGTACATGGTATGGACAGAGCAGAAAAATTATTTATGCATATTCCTCCTGAATTTCAAAATGAGCTTTTGTATGACAACCTTGTTATGGCTTGTTTGGAAAGAAGATTAATTGGAAAAGCTCTGCAGTACATGAAGAAAATGAGGGAGCATAGTCTTCCCATAGCTCCCATGATATATAATAAGTTGATCTTGCTTAATGAATCATTGGGTCACAAGAAGAGCATCCATAACATTCTTGTTCAGATGAAGGCAGATGGTGTGGCTCCAAATACCCGCACTTACAATATTCTTTTAAAGATAAAATCACGGGATTATGATATTGAAGGGATACAAAATGTATTTGATAAAATGAACCAGGGTAATGTCACTCCTAACGTGATAACATATTGCATTTTAGCAAATGCATATGCCATCGCAAGATTATATGCTGCTGCAGAGTCCTTTGTAGAAGCAGCGGAAAAGACAAAAACAGGTACTAACTGGTCTACGCTGGATATATTGATGTCATTATATGGTTCCTTGAAGAAGGAGGAAGACCTGCAACGAACATGGCAGCTTGTGCAAAAGCTTCCAAATATTAGAAGTAAAAGCTACATACTGGCAGTTGAAGCATTTGGAAAGATAGGCTGCATTGATAAGGCAGAAGAAATATGGCAGGACTTGATGTTGAAAGTAGAGAAATCAACTGAACATTATAATGCACTTATTTCAGTATATGGGAGGCATGGTCTAATCCAGAAGGCCGCACATATATTTAGAGAGATGAGAGCATCAAGCTGCAAGCCTAATGCTATAACATTTCGCCATTTAATTCTGTGTTGTTTAAAAGCAGATTTGATAGATGAAGGTTTGAAGAGCATTAGCATGGCAGAAAATTACCAAGTCAACAATCGAGTGCAACTGTCTACTCCATGGCTTGAAACAACTCTTCTTATTGTGGAGACATTTGCTAATAAAGGCAATGTAGAATTTGCTGAAAAATTCTTTACAGATATTACAAAATCCAAATACAGTAGATACACTTTTGTTTATAATACTCTCCTAAAAGCATATGTAAAGGCAAATTTATGCCCTCATGATTTTCTCAGGAGAATGATTCTAAGTGGAGCAAGGCCAGATTCTGAATCGTACACCCTTGTCAAGCTTTTAGAACAGTTAAATACTGGAACCGTGCGACATTTATAGATTTTCCATATTGAGAGAAAGGTAACGCTGACCACATTTCAGTCAAAGGGCAAAGTGACAGAAGCTTTCAAACAGCATCTGAATTTTTAAAATTGTAAAATCTATCAAGTTTCTTCTATTCAAGAGTCCTTTCTTTGTACATATTTATCATGGAAAAGGACCAGTACTAATTAAAAATTTATAATTCTTAATGTTTTGTTTGCTGACATCTCACATTTCATTCAGCCAATGTCTTTCAAATATATTGTGAGATCCATTGAAATGCATTTTATCTGTTGTCATAGAGGAGGAAGTATATATATTTTCTGTGATGTTCAATTTGAACTTATGTACGCAAATGTTCAATTTCATTATTTTTAAGCCATTCTTAGATGGGGAAGGTTGTTTGTGAAAGTAATTTCCACACCGTAGTGTAGAAACTCACTGAGTCCTTGTCCAACGTGTGATTTCAAGCCTGAGGCGATGTAAATGCAGAGCCGAGCCAGAGACCTGCCGAGTCACAGGGTAGGACTTGCGTGTCTGTGCAGGATTGCATGTGGATTTGACAATTTTGTAGGGCAGGTATTAAACTTAAAAGCCATTAAAAAACACATCATTCTTAACCCTCAAAATATGCTCACTCCTTGCGACACTCCCATTTTGAGCTTAGTTCACCTTCCCATTTTCTTTCAAACTATTTTTACTTTACTTTGTTCTCAATTTTTTCTTCCAGGGTGCTACATGTTTTGGTGCAAGGAGCTGATAGGATTGGATTAATGATGGATTTCTGCAAAGGAAGAGCTTGTAGAATGCCTTGGATATGAGTCATATTTCCAACTTCTGACTTGCATCTTTACTTGGCTTCATTATTAGCATTTTTAGTTAACCCTCATTTTTCCCCTCTCCATGGTGTTGGGCTTACTATTTTAGAATGCCACAACCGGAAAGGAAAGACCTTGCTTGGAAGCATGGAAGGTAGTGTATAGATGTAGTGTGTAACCCTTTACCACTCGGCCCAAAAATATAACCTCAACCTGATTTTGCACAATGCGGATCACTCTTATCCATAGTTCGAAATATCGTTATCGGCAACTTATAGCCAAGGGCAAAAAATATATATTGGGAAATATCTTATCAGGAAAATATCGGAGATTTTTTGCTTGAAAAATCTTTTCGAATCTACTTCAAATCCACAAGAAATCACTCGAGAACACTGCAAGTGACCTCATTTCTCTTCCAAACCCTTTCTCTCCTCTCCAAACCTGTTTTTGCAATTAAAAAAATATTTTTTGCCGTTTTTTGGGTCGTTACTGTCTATATGCTGTCTATATGCGTCTGCGGCCGATAGGTTTCTGACTTATCGTGATATTTTAGTAACATATCTGCTATATTTTCCTGCGTGAAAGTTACGTAACTTCTCGCGCTGCAGAACTTCACGCGATTAGTGAATTTATCGCAGAGATATCTGTGATATTTCAATCTATGCTCTTATCAATAGCAGGGCCCCAAATCAACTCATTGCAAACTCCAATGTTGGCGCAAATCCCAAATGTAAAGTGCAAGCAAGAACATAGACCCTGTTGGCCAGACATCCATAAGTTACATAGGAAACCAACTTCAACCATAATGTAGCACCAAAACAATCAACCACTACCATGCGGTCCATATAGAGATGTTCTTTGAACATCCAACATCATTCCCAAATATAATCTTTCATGTTTTCGTGTTAACCCAAGATGGCACAACCATTCTGATATAGACTTCTTCATAATCAGAATGCTAGGAAACACGGTTATGAAACACATCAACATAAACACACTTACCTAAAATCACCTAAAATCTGAACTAAAACACTACACAAATATTATAAGCCTTCACTCCAAGCCGCAACACTAGAAACATCAATGTGGAGAAATACAAAGCATTTTCTGGACCAGTTTTGACAGACCCAAACTACCAACACATTGCATACACTAAAACATCTGTGATAATGCCAAGGACCTGAAAAGATAGGAGTGCAACATCCACAATACATACAATCTATGTTCCAAACTACAAGACCATAACATCAAATGCGGATGAATGTAGAACATTTTTTTAGGCAGCCAACAAAGATCTTTTCTACAAGCTCATTCAGAAGCAACAAGAGAGATATTACAATAGCCTTTAGCATCACACAACTAGTAGCACCAATGTCATACTTCTAATCCTCATCTCAAAGCTTCTTGTCTCAATGCTTGTAATCCGCGTCTTAATATGACATCATCTCTGTCACCAAACATAAGTCTTCTCACCATCTCTCATCTCCAACTCTAATTTGTAAGCATCCAACCTTACACTGCATCGACAACCAAATAGAGCAACAATGTCGAGGGGATGATATCACAACACACCAGAACCACATTACCAAACACATCTTTACTATCATCTCAACATATTTGTGCGTAGACATCAACATCATGTAGGTGGACATCCACAACAAATAATACCATCAACTATAAAATATCATAGTCTCTCAATATTTTGACAATTATAGCAGCCATGTTACAAGGCAAAGGACTGACATCACATGTTATCAATAATGTTACAACTTCCACCAAATAGAGGGTTGCACCAAATGCCACTGCCTTGGTCTTCCCCTGCTCACATATTGCTTCACCAAGCAAACCCAATGCTATCACTACTAGGAGGAAAACCAAAGATCGACCTAGGTGCCACAAGGATAACCTCACACACTTGCAGCTCATTCCTTCCGATCACACCCCCATCTGCTTTGACATCTTCATCCTCACTATCACTTCTCTCTGCATTGCCTTCCTTTGAAACCCTACCACTAGGTGCTCTCATCCTGATGATGGATCACAGAGTGTGATCCGAAACGTTGATGCTAAAAACTACACACAATCAAATCCATAAATCAAATTGAAAAAAACCCTACCACTACCGACTCTCTTGTTCATGCCTCTCGCCCATCAGTTTCTAAAGGTTCATAGAATTTTTACAAAAGAGAAGTTCAATTTATTTTAAATAAAGATTCAACTCTAGTAATAATATAAGTATTTAGTTAAATGTAAATATAATATCTTTACAACCTATTCTCATGCCCCTAATAAGATCACCAATCTACTAAAATTTGACAATTAATCATATTTATTAAATTAATACTTTTTAGTCATTATTAATTTAAAATTTCATTTTCAATATAAATTTATATTTATTATTATTCACAGACAACTCCCCCTTCCCACCCCTTCCCCNTCGCCTCCCCTCCCCTCCCCTCCCCTCCTCCCCACACACACATATGTACATATGCACATGTATACATATACATACGTACACACATACATGTATGTATATGTATACATATACATATGTACACACATACAACTAGGATTTTATATAATTTTCTACAACTTATCTAAAATTTTCCCTTCAGATACAATGAATTCTTCAAAATTTTAATTATATTTTGGATCAAACATAAAGCAATTAAAATATTTTTATGTATAGCAAAAGACAACATATTATTTGCATTTGATGTAATACATATTCTTATTGGTAATTATTTCACATACAAGCTCCTCAAATATTATCTCATTTTCTAAAATATTTAATAAAAACAAAAAACCTTGATCCAAAAGCTAAATTCAAATCTCCGCATGTTTATAACCATATACTATTTGAAAAAAAATGTTTCATGTGAATGTCTTGGTGCTTTTTTCTTAGCTTTTTGTTCTTATCAAATGGGTATTAACTTTTTATCCATTGTGTGCTTTGGTACCTTGAAAATAGTTGGGAGCTACTTGTTTGTTATGAAGCCGTCTACAACCATAATTGATCAACATGAGATGAAGGTTAATCAAAGAAAATAAGGGATGGAAAACTATAATTAGAACCAATTATTCTTGGGATAACTTCTATTCCATCTCTTATAAAACTATTCGTTGAAGATCAAGTGCATGTAAAATTAATTCTGTTTAAAAGTAGATTTATTTATTACAAGGGAGTTACATGGAAAATAAGTAATGGTAGAGGTATTTTATCCTCAATAGATCTCCATTTGCTTGATTGCCCCTTTATTATAATCAATTGGTTGCATCTTATTTCTCTCCTAGTAAAGGAATTATGGACTAATATTTGGTTTATTATTTGTAGTTTTAAAATTTAGTTATAAGGTGGAGAGTTCCTTCCCTTCCACGTCCTTCTCTTGATCAATCCTTGATTTTATAGAAGCTTCCCAACCTTTTGTTATCCTTCCATTTTCTGAATCCCCCTAATGTGATGAACTTGTTAGGATTGACTCCTTAGGTTGTTACTTTATCTCTCATCTTATTACAATGTCTTCCTCCTCTACCTACCTATTTTGACCTTCTATTTGGTTAAAATCCCTCATCCCTAAAGTGAACTTCTTTGTTTGGATGGTTATCAAAGACAAAGTCCTCACGATGAAAAATTTGATCAAAAGAGGATTATCTCAATTAAAAAAGTTATTCCCTATCCAAAGATGACTTAGGATCTTCCTACCACCTATTTATTAGTTGTTCCTTTGCTTGGGATGTGTGACACCTTGCTCTCTCTCTCTCTCTCTCTCTCTTTCGGGTCTGACTCCTTCCCTTTTTAATCTCCTTTCTTTTTGGCTTTCTTCCTTATTTTTTTTCCCCTAAAGTACAAAACCTATCTTTCCCTTGTATACTTTAGGGCTTGTGGTGTGAAAGGAATGCTAAAATTTTAAGAGATTAAAAATCTCTTGTTCACTTGTGTTTTTTCAAGATAACCCTTGCCATTAAATAATTTTTCTTAACTTTTTTTAAGAAAAGTAATATCCATGATACCCCTTAAAGGATGTTGGAATGACAAAATTTGGGTGTTGAGTTTGGAACATCACTTTTAAAAGCTACTATTTTGGAGATCCCAAATTTGGTGGTTTTGTACTTTTGTACAAGCAAAAGCATATTCAAAAGGAATGCAATAAAAAGTTAAAACACTCAAAATCATATATATTAAAGCAACATCAAGATTGGCCAAATAAAACTACAAGTAACAAACAAAATGCAAACCGAGGTAGCACAATTAGTAGTCTTCTTGATGCAATGATTTGTCCATTGTTAAAGGATTATATGTGTGCTCACAAGTTTGACAAAATAACACTAAGATTTCTCCAAAATGCTCAAACTTGGATGAAAAATGGTGATGAGAGCTTAAGGTTGCACAAGTGAGTGAAAATTGCATAATAGGATGTTTTTTTGGTCGGTAAAAGGCCTAAGCCAAAGATTTTATTGATTATCAATTTTAAGGTTACAACAAATATCCCGTTCATTGCGAGCACCAGTAGGAAAGAATGAGACCAAGAAAACCTCCGGCCTTGCTCGGGGTTTTTTCAACCTAGATCATAAAATAAATACAAAAATAAAAATTAAACATTTTTCTGCCCTGGACAACCGACAAAATTTTAGCCCTAGGGCTATACATGCCCAATATATTACATTAATTTTTTTTTTCACGTTTTGCTTTATAATCTTTACTGCAGATTTCCCTGAATTGGGTTGCTGAACTTCTTGTCTTTACTCCTGGACTTTCTTGGCATTTTATTATTCTTGTCTTTACTCCTGGACTTTCTTGGCATTTTATTAATCTTTAAAATGTATCTCTCTTTTCATTGATCACTTGTTCCTTGCCTCTGCTATTCTTGCTTTCTTAATTTTGCTTGATGTTTGGGAATTGCTTTGTGACCTGTACCAACACTTAAAACAACAAGAAGACTACCAGAACTTTGTTTAGTCGTTAGTACAAACCATGATTTTCTATGATTATATGCTTTTTACAAGCTCATAAACCGAGTAATCTTTCCATTTGAAAACCTTAATTACCTCAATGTCAATTCCGTGGTCAACCTTAGGCATTTGAATGATAATTTATTCTTGAATCACTTTTAATTTACTTATCTTGCTTAGTGAGAAAGTTTATAGACACATGATGATTTGATATCTGGACTCTATATGAATATCAGTGATATACCAAATTCTCTATATAGAAGAGATGAAAATGAAATTAATAGCCTACTCATCACATATAACCATTGTAGCAACAACATTAGCTATTAACCCCTAATATATACTTTGTATGAGAGCGTAAAATGGTTTTATGTAAATAAATTTAAATATTTCATGTGCTCCACGCCCACATGTATAAGTATATAAAATCAATATGTATATGTACATACACATATACATATACATATACATATACATGTACATATACATATACATATATATTCATGTATATCTATGTGTATATATATTTACATATTAATCTATATACTTGAATTCTTGACTGATGCGGCCATAATTGATAGTTATTATTGTTATAATTGGATAATGTTGTAATTTATACCCTGCAGTTTTCTATTCATAAATGACCATAAGATCCTTCTTACCATTTTATGCTATTCTTACCCTATCAAAGACCATATAAAATATTTCTATTTAGGTTATTCAAAATTGGAATATGTTTCAGTCCATCTCTATTAAACCATAACCACACATATCGAGGTAACAATTGCTCTGTATTAAACTTCTACCGAAACATATAGATAAGCTTAAATCAGATTTGATGATTATATAAGCAAATTAATGTGTGTGTGTGTGTGTGTGTGTGTGTGTAACATCATAATATGTCAAGGGGATCTAGATAGAGAAACAACATACCGACTTTAAAAGAAGAAGTAGAATTTCCTAAATAGAGCTAAATAAACTAACTTTGAAAAGAAATTAAACCACATTGTATTGTATCTACGATTCTGAGAATGCAAGAAGTTATGTCTTGAAGGTCTCTCGCTTGAGGTCATCTTAGAAGGATTTTCCATGTTGACTTCAAGAAAAGAGAGCTTCAGAATATTACCAAGCCAGGGTAACAAACCATTCTTTAAAGTGGTTTAGTTTAAGAAACCCATTTTCTTATAAAGACTCCCAGAGAATTTCCTTAGTATTCCAAAAATATATCGTGGCAATAAAATCATTACAATACATTATGAAAAACCTTAATATAGATATTATTTTACTGAATATGACCAACTATACTTAAGATTGACACGACCTCATTTTTACAAAATAGAATATATGGACATCTACTACTTGTTTCAATTATATTGTTTTTCCTTTATTAGATTACTATTACCCAATTTTATGTTCATTTAATTGGTTAAGGTTGTTAGCCTAATTACTAGGTGAGTTGCTAAATAACCTAGTTTGCACATTATTAGTGATTTGAATTAAGTTTGTGTTCATTTCCTAAAAGATGAAAATAAAAAGTACATAAAGGAAAGGATCAAACTAAGATATCGAGGAAATAAAATGATATATACATTGGATCATATTCAGTTTGAACATAAATAACAAGTGTGCAGAAGGGAAATAAAGCATTTATCTAAGCTCACACAGGCCGTGAGCATAGCCAACTCCTATAAATCTATGGCTAATTACACACATGAACAAAATCAAATGAACATAAATGACAAGGTACCAGACATTGCCTGAAGCAAGGAAGAAAGGTTGACCCGAGTGTGACTCCAGTGTGCTCCTGATTGGCTCTAGAACCTGCAAGAAAGAGAAGAAATGGGGTTAGATCCAATGGATCTAAGCAATGCATGATAAGCTGTTATCTACATACACTTACAGTCATGCATGCATGGAATCAAACATACATCAAGAGAAGGAAACCATGCTCCAGGCATGAACATACTCACCACAATGATGCAAAGGAAAGAAGAAACCATGTTTTTCTAATCTGTTTGTTCCATGTGCAAGTACAAAAGAAGCTATTTTATTACATTTATATGTGATAAATGCCCTTACTCATGCACAGACAATCTTTAAGGGAAGCCACCACAAACCACCTTTAAAGAACAACTGTGCATGGGGAAGAACACTTATGAAGATGAAGACTCTCCAGAAAAAAACAATGGATGGTGTTGCTATGTAATGTGGGAACTATCAGGAAGCCTTCAAATCTTCTTGATAGAGACCACATTGACAGGGCAGAAACACCCATGATCGGATGCCGGGCCCTCTTAGTACTCTACATTAAAACCGGTTAGCGTTATCAGAAGCCCCATCAAAAATAGGGTTTCTGATTATCCTAACGGTCATAAGGAGGAACACTGATCCATAAGGAGAAAAGAGAATGAAACAATAGTAACCATGGAGCATTCAGAATAAATAAGACAAGGTACAATAATGGTGTATGAAGACACAAACAATGCATGATACATGTGACACATTCTGCAAATTCAGCATAGCATGGTGGATCTCAACATTTGGGGACACACGACAACAATGATGCATGCACCTCCAAAGTTCAGGGCAGCAAGAGGTATGGTGTTTTGCATATGAATATGTGAATCTATGCATGCATATCATGTGTGAGCAAGAAACAAAACACCATGTAAGTTTAGGAAATGCATCACATAGGAGATCTAAAGCAAGAAAAGATGATACATGCATGTTTAAACTCTGCATATAGTCTGTTAAGACAACAGGGATGTGTTCCCTCTACTTCCAAGCCTACTCAAAACACGAAGAATCAACAAGTACTTGATTCAAATGCATCTAACATCAATGTTACAACAACAATGATGCATGGTAATTAAAGTGTTAAAACAACAACATTAAAAAGAGCCTTATGCACCCATGAACAACATAGAAGCACAATAATGGAGCCACAACATTGCAAGATTCATCCATGGATAACATTGCAACATCATGGCACTTATTTCTGTGGATGCAAAAGAGGTGAATATGTTCCAGAATTGAAAAAATACAGTCATAAGTCTGTGGCTTCAAAAAGATAACAACAAGGTGGGTGACTGTAACAAGTGTTTTGAACATCCATGGACAACACTATAGCCTCATGGAGACCCTTCCTATGGAGCCAAATGATGACATTCAAACATTTAAACAACAATAAGCTGGTTTCAAAACAAAAATCAAGAAAACAAAGAAGAGTTTCATTCAAATGCATCTATAAAACAACAGTACAAAACTTCATTGGAGTCCAAATATTCCAGAATGCTTCCATAGTGTAATGTCCCCTTTTTGGGCACATTATCTCGTGCCTTATAGTTAGCCTTTTCATCATGGTCCGGTGGGCTAACCGAGGTTGGGCAAAGGATCCGAGAGGTGTTTGGCCTAGGTGTTTTCAGTTTCAGGCCAATCGGATCAGTTTCCACAGGGTTTCTAGGGTGCTTACTATTTATAGTAAGTAGGAATAACTCAGTGTTCCTGGCATTTTAGTAGTGGACTTGGAGCGTCTCGCCGAGAGCTTTTCGGCAAGCTATCACACGTCTCCATCCGAGTTTGTTTGGTCCTCCGTTTTAATGCCAAAAGATTCCTCACTTTATTTTATTTTGTCACTTTATAACCAACAATTATATTTATTTAAAAAGTGACTTTAAGTGAGAATATGAAAAGATAGAGAGGGGAAACTGAAGAGTCAACCATTTCTTTAAGAAGGATTGATGACTCATTTGAGATATGCTTAGTTTTTGATATGATATTTATCTCTTGGAGATATCAGGAAGCTTTCATCTTTCGAATACAGCCGTGAGGACGGAAACCCTTTTTGGCTTAGAGGAGGATTGGACGTAGCCCTAGTTCATCTCTGGTGCGGATTCACTGCAGAGTTCACCATTGCATTCACAGGTTGTTTATCATTCAGTCTTACTGTTATTTCTGTATTGCAGATTGGTAAGTTTGTAATGCATGGTTATTGTATTGCTGTTGTATAATACGATACCATCTCTCCGAGAAATTGTTGGAATATATTTGCGGGTTGTTCGAATATATTGCTGGATATCTTTGTTGAATCAATATTACGTTGCATGCAAGTATATGTTTTAAAATTCTGAGTTATATTTGAGAGATTTTTGGAAAATGGCCTGTTAGGGTCATTACAGTGGTATCAGAGCTAAAAATCCTGCCAGCCTGTGAGGTTTTCTTCAGAGAAAAATTGACAGAAGTATATTGTGTCTGAGGAAATTTTTTATTTTATCAAGGACCTTATGCGAGAAAATCAAAGGCTTTGAATGATGGGCATCTACAAAGGAATTGGAAGTTATTTTATATTAGCAGTGCATTGTTGGTAAAATATCGTGGGTACTGGATTCATTACTGGGAAAGAATGTTTGCATCCCCGGTATTATTTTCGGTCTGAAGTACATTTTCTAGAGAAATATGACTATTGAAACTTTGAAAAGTTTTATATTTAGGAATATTCGGTTATGAATATTTTGTGGGACCCGTACTCTTTGTGGCAAGCTCAATAACTATACAGGAGATTAATCTTATCGTAGGGAAATATTTCAAGCCATGGGTGTTGTGAGAACCATTTTATAATATAAGGTCTGAGAGCGAATATTGGAGTTTGTCGTGACTTCTTTCTAGCAAGGACTATATAGCAAGGAGTCATCTTTCATCACTTTCCATGCATAGTTTAGTTTGCAGTTTGTGGGCAAGAAGAATCGCGCTACAGGTGCAGGAAAAATATCGCAAGTGTTTCACGGTGAAGATTGTGACTTTTTCATTTTCTTTTGAATCGAGGAAATAGACAGAAGAGTGGTCTGGGCGGAGGTGAGTCATGTCAGTTCAGGAAGAAGGAAGAGACAGTTCACATCCTCCTGTAGTTAAACAAATGCATCTGGCTATAAATTTGAAAAGGTCTCTGCAAAACTATATATTATTAGAGTTTCCGAGATTAAAAGATTAATATGACTGGCGGTGGCTTCTTAAAATTCATGTCCAAATATGAGATTGAGAATATGGCATAAATGTAAAAGTCATATAATATCGATGTTGTGATTATAATATCAGAATATTGTCGTTAAGTGAAGGTCTCGTTAAGTGAAGGTCCGATATTTTAATTGTGGTCGTAACATTGGGATGGACTAATGCTTCAAATGGCCAATGTTTAACTATTATAACCTAATATTACGTGTCCAACCGTAGGTGAATTGAGTATTTTGTGCTTGATTACACACATTATTTAAATGGTGAAAGAATTATAATTATGTGAGCCAAAGGTCAGGCATGCAGAATTCCGTTACCAAGGACTCCCCACCAGGAATAGTATCAAAGAATCAAAAACTGCTACGGGTTTTTTCATTTAGCATCACACATTCCTCATGTCCTCACACAGCGCCATACATCACGTTGAATCCAGATAATTGGAGTTTGCGGGGTTGGGTTTCAACTGCAGGCACACGACATCTCAGCGTTGGAGAAGGAGGTAGAGGCACCAACAACCTTCAACACTGCCTTTGCATTATTAAGTTTGGTGTTTGGAAACACTAATATCAGGTGCATGTTCCCCGTGATTTCATTCTGAGTATTGAAACTATTTCATGTACTGTCATTCATCTTATATAATATGTAATGTGACGATTTGGGAAAATACATCAGCACTAGAAGTATAGTCAATGTGGTGTCATGTGTTTTTTTCCTTTTATTGAGAAATCTGTTGAAAACAAGAGGTTCTGTAAGCTTGCATCAAATCCAGAAAGAAGTATCAACTTCCAGATTTTAGTCCTCTTTGCATTCGTTGCCAGGATATAGTTTGTTAAAGTATGGCAGGTATTTGATTGTCTTGAAATCTGAAGGTGTTAGTTAAACAATGGTCTGACACGAATTCTGAAAAAAAATTCTTATGCATGCATTGATTCTTGATGCATTGAGAGATCACACACACTCCCCTTTTGATTGAAATCAGACAAGTAACCTTTTTCAGATTTTAGAAATTGCTAGCCTATTTGAATAACAAATTGTTTGAGCAGAGATGACTATTTAAAGGCAATTTGATTGTAGCATCATTTTTAGTCAATAAGGTTAGTATACAATGCCACTAACCAAGAACAATGTTGTATAATGAAATTTGGATTCCGCAAGAGTGAAAACCATTACAGATTTATCAGGAAGCAGAAATACAAAGATTGTAATTGATTGGGTGTAATATTGTTCGCTATAAATTTTAAGTATCTAGCTATGGGAAAGATGCATGGTTTGGAAAGGGTCTTGAAGGATCTTGCTAAGGTACAACAATAGTTAGCCCAGATTTCACAACCGGATAAAAGGAACAAAATTATCAGCATATATGATGAGTACAACACTCTTCCTCCACAGGTTCAGCGAGATTTAACCTTCTCTAACTTCTTGGAATTTCATCCAAAGCTTCAACGCAAAACTTTAATGGAAAGGAAGCAGTATCATGATTTGGCTTGAGATCTACTTGCACAAGACAGGTGCATAAATTTATATGAAGAGTTTCGAGCTATCATTACTCAACCTATAAGTGAACAAAAAACTAAGTCAGCTATTGAAGAAAATCCTTATGAGGTTGACACTGAAGCAGGAGATTGCAAAACAAATATTGAACCCCTGCATGAAGGAGATGCCAAAGAAAAGGTAACAAATATACAGGTTTTAGAATATGAGGGATCATGTGATTTCTATAGCAGTGCATTGCGTATACATAATGCTGATTTGGATGACCCATTAGATAATACATCCCAAAATGACAATGATGAGAGGCATGCCTTGAAGGGTCAGTTGAAAGTCAATAATGATGCTATTACTGTAGTTCTAATTCACCATGATAGAACTCACCAAATCATTGAGGAAAGCTCAGAAAGAGACATGACAAGGTGGTATAAGGATTGGATTTGATGTTGCAGATTTATAGTGGGTCAAAACAACATTTGAAGATTGGAAATCAGAATATCTATGTTTACTTCAAATCGTGACTACCTGTTACAGGTTGCTGAAAATTATGTTGAGCAAATGAGGGAAAAAGGTGATGAGTTTAATAAACTCAACAAAGAGCTTAATATTGCTCAGGAGACATTGAAACACACACATCTTTCTCTTCAGGAAGCAAGAAATCAGATTGTTTCCACTAGTCAGTACAGGGAACAGGTCGACATGGAAAGGTCCAAATTCTTTTAGGAGGTGATTCAGGAACTCGATAGCATACAACAGACCTAAGACTTGGATAGCTGTCCCAAAAGATCTTTGGATCATCTAGAGTTTCTTTATGAGTTGGATAAATTTTAGGTGATCGACAATTTCTTATTTGAGATGGATGCTGATTTGATATTTGATAATCCTTTCTTCGAGCTAGATGAGGAAGGTATTTCCTATCCCCATGACAAGGATGGGGTCAATTACAGAATTTGGGACCCAGGGTCAGCTGTTAGAGGTGAATCTTGGTCACCGGGTTGGAGTAGTAGGATGAGCTCAGTTGCTGTGTAGTGTGGGTCTTACACCAGCAATCCAGGATGGGCAGTTATGTCTTATGGCATGATGGGTGACGTGCCTTTCCGTTCACTACCTCTCGTTGATGGTGAGATGTCTCATTTTGGCGAGCATCCCTTGGATCATTCCTATTTCCATACAGACGCAACTCCTCTACACTATCATTATGATTCATCCAGTACTTATGGTATTGAGAGACAGTTATGGAATCCTTATGCTGATTGAGGAATTCTAGAAGAGTTGGTTAGTGCATCGCATGTTGGCCACATTATATGGGATGCATTTAGTTTTCCATTTATCCCACCTACATAGAAATTTATTTCCTGATTATTGCAGAGGTGTGGGGTGTGATTGGTTTGGTATGCTTCGTCACTTGCAGATGGAAGCCTCATCTGACAATCTGCGTATCTTGCCTCTTCAGTACAGTTTCCAGTTTGGGCGACAGATCAGAGGGGTAGTGTTATGGCAGTTGGACATTTCTGGTGATTCACTCAGTAGGGGCATCAGACCTCAAGATTTTTCAGCCAGCTGGGGAGATGGATGACCCTTTTGCTTATGGGATCTAGGAGGGATGTATTTGCGGTTGGTATTTGTTCAAGGAGTCGATTGGTGTGAGGGTTGGTTTCTCCTTGCATCTGACCATAGAGGTGCTAGTGATCTCAGATGGCACGAGGTTCTCAGTTGGGTTGAGGACTTTCTCATAGATGATGGTGACACAGGGCAGTTTGGTATGAATGATCCTGTAGTGATTTGGGATCCTGACATTAGACTGGTTGTTGTTTGGTTACTGTGTGAATGGATTCACAGGTCAGGACATAATATCTATTTCATTTTCACATGATAGGTTGGTGGAGAAGTTTCCCTGAGGTTGGTTTGGGATCCAGGTATTATGATCGCAACATGCAGATACTGATTGCTTGAGGGCAAGCAATCTCTGGGAATGGATGATTTGTAATGTCCCCTTTTTGGGCACATTATCTCGTGCCTTATAGTTAGCATTTTCATCATGGTTCGGTGGGCTAACCGAGGTTGGGCAGAGGATCAGAGGGGTGTTTGGCCTAGGTGTTTTCAGTTTCAGGCCAATCGAATCAATTTCCACAGGGTTTCTAGGGTGCTTACTATTTATAGTAAGTATGAAGAACTCATTGTTCCTGGCATTTCAGTAGTGGACTCGGAGCGTCTCGCTGAGAGCTTTCTGACAAGCTATCACACGTCTCCATCCGAGTCCGTTTGGTCCTCCGTTTTAATGCTAGAAGATTCCTCACTTTATTTTATTATGTCACTTTATAACCAACATTTATATTTATTTAAAAAGTGACTTTAAGTGAGAATATGAAAAGACAGAGAGGGGAAACTGAAGAGTCACAACCATTTCTTTAAAAAAAGGATTGAAGGCTCATTTGAGACATGCTTAGTTTTTGATATGATATTTATCTCTTGGAGATATCAGGAAGCTTTCAGCTTTCGAATATAGCTGTGAGGATGAAAACCCTTTTTGGCTTAGAGGAGGATTGGACGTAGCCCCAGTTCGTCTCTGATGTGGATTCACTGCAGAGTTAGCCATTGCATTCACAGGTTCTTTATCATTCAGTATTACTGTTATTTCTGTATTGCAAATTGGTATGTTTGTAATGCATGGTTATTGTATTGCTGTTGTATAATACGATACCATCTCTCCAAGAACTTGTTGGAATATATTTGCGGGTTGTGTTAGAGTAGTCATAGTATTGCTAATAATTTCATTTAATTATTAGTCTATTATACTCTATGCTTAAGTTATACTTAGGCAGCTTATGATTCTTTAGGGTTTTCCCCTTTAGGGTTTCGGTATCCTTTTATAAGGACTCACCGCTTTACTTTTCATTAAGGAGAAGGAGATTGTATTCATTATTGTTGTTAATAGAAGCTTTATTCTTTTCAACATGGATTTCATGTCTCTGGCTTTTTGGCCGCCATAGCTGTTCTTCTGTCTTCTGTATTTTGCTTCTTCTTGTGACAGTCATGCATACAGGTGTTCTTGGGTGGATTTGTTTTCCTCAAATCTAACATGGTATCAGAGCCATTCTGCAACTGGCTGTTCGTGTTTTGTTGAAGCATTCCAGACACAGAGGGTTTCAGAGGTTTTTCAGTGTTTTTTATGGTGTTTCAGGGGCAAGCTTTGGTTATGGTCACTTTGGGCTCAAACAGACATTGCCATTGAGCTCAAAGCACCCCAAAACCCTAGAAAAAACATACAATTTGTCCATTTTAGACTACTGGACTCTGAGGCAAATTTTTTTTGGTTTCCAGTGCCGTACGGGCACGGAAACCGATAAAAAAATAAAAAAAATATTTTTTCTATGGTTTTTGGTTTTTATTTAGCGCTGTCAGTGCATTTACAAATGCGCAGCCACGCCGCCGCCGTCGCTCCTCCACGGCTCGGCCAGCGCGCGGCCCGCGCCGCCCTGCACCTCCCGGCCCCCCGGCCGCTCCGCCTCCCTTGGCACTTCCCCGCTCCGTGGCCCCCGCTCCGCTGCCCTCTGCAGCCCACCGCGGCCCCCGCCGCCCCTCCGGCTCCCACCGCCTGGCGCCGCTCTGCGCTCCGCTCTGTGCTCCCCTCAGGCTTCTGCCGGCTCTCCTCCCCGCTCCGCTGGCCAGCCACCGGCCCCGCACCGCTCCGCCGAGCTGCTCTGCCCGGCGGCCCCTTCAGCCCCCGTGGGCTTAACTCTTTATGCGGATGGTCACCTTGCGGACCAGGAGCCCCGGTTTAGCCCCCTGTGCGCCATGCGCCCAGGGGCGCAATTTTTTTAGCCCCAGGGGCTTATTTCTTGCATTTTGGAGCTTTTTTGGGCCCTTCTTGCCTTTTTCACTCTATCTGGAGCATACAGAGGCCTTTTTTGGACTTCGTTATATCGTCGGAAATCTCTTTCTGAGCTCTTTTCGACTATGGTGATTTGGTTTTTGGGTTCTGCCATTTTGATAGCATTTTTTGCTGTTGAAGTCTGATATTTGTTTTTGCCTTTCGGGAGTCCTATCTGGCTCATCCGGACTCCGTTTTTGGCAAACCAGATATCGTCGGAAAGTTAGTTCAGTGAACTATTCAGTGGCAAGGGTATTTTTTCCAGATTCTGCTCCAAGTTTTCTCTCCTCCGAGTTTGGCAGTTTTGCACTTTGGTGGATTGCTTGGGTTCTACAGGTCCTGGGATCTCTTCTTCTGATTTTCTAGCTCACTCTTCTTTCTGACTTCTGAGCTTATATGCTTTTCCCTGTTGCATCCTTTTTCTGAAAATGCACTAAGATAAAGTGCCTACTTCTGTATATCTGGGATCTTGTACACCTTGTGTGTTTTTGTACTCGCACTCAGTTATAAAGTGCCATGGGGGTTATGATGATTATGCTATTTTAGGCGCATCCACCTTTGTCAAGTGAGCGTACCTTCCACGACCTTAGCCCATGCTGTGTGTCGGTGACACCGCCCTTTATCCTATGTTTGTCCTTCTGTTGCACTATTGGTGTTCCTGGTTCTTTCTTCTGCAGATGTTTCTGGCATTGCATTTCAGTGTTCTTGTCACCTCTCCCAGTTCAGCATTATGGGGGGGGTTCACCTGTTGGTTCTATTGCTTCCTGGTTCGATTGATCAGCTCTTCAGACAT
>MU225042.1:343809-367586 GCA_018584345.1 Thuja plicata | reverse complement strand
GGGTTCCAGCAGTCTCTTCTGACAGAGTTTTCAGCTTCATGCTTCGGAGATGCTTCTTGCTCATTCTTGTTCCTTTCTCTAGGACATCTTTTCCCTAGATTGAAGGCTTAGTTTCCTTCATCTAGTTCATTTCTTGTACTTGGGTACCTAATCAGGCCTTGTTGCCGGGACCCATCTTTCCTGCTTTCTGCAATAGTCTTTAGCTGTTTTGCTTCTCCCTAAGTTACACTTAAGGGGGGGTGTTAGAGTAGTCATAGTATTGCTAATAATTTTATTTAATTATTAGTCTATTATACTCTATGCTTAATTTATACTTAGGCAACTTCTGATTCTTTAGGGTTTTCCCCTTTAGGGTTTTGGTATCCTTTTATAAGGACTCACCGCTTTACTTTTCATTAAGGAGAAGGAGATTGTATTCATTATTGTTGTTAATAGAAGCTTTATTCTTTTCAACATGGATTTCATGTCTCTGGCTTTTTGGCCGCCATAGCTGTTCTTCTGTCTTATGTATTTTGCTTCTTCTTGTGACAGTCATGCATGCAGGTGTTCTTGGGTGGATTTTTTTTCCTCAAATCTAACAGGTTGTTCGAATATATTGCTGGATATCTTTGTTGAATCAATATTATGTTGCATGCACTGAAATCAAGAGTATTGATACACCTAAATTATTACTCAGAAGGAGTTAGTTTCAATCAGTGGTGATACCAAAAATGGCGTGCGGGAGCAACTCTGGAGGTAACGACTATGAAGGAGTAAACCCTAGCAATGGAGGTTTCGATAGAAGCAGGCTTAAATTTAGATCGAAAGTGAGTTGGAAGAATGAAAGATATACAAGATTTTAGAATCAAGGAAAATAATAATAGGCTCCTAAAAGAAATATTTGACTCTCTGGCTTTCAGAGGGAGGGTTTCGGTGGCCTCTCTGGAAACCCTAAACCTCAAACTACCTTTGGAGGCCATCGACAAGATTCAAGAGCTAGATGGATCCCTCCTAGACAAGATCATGCACGCATCCATAATCACGGGAGGCATGGAAGGAACAGGGATAATGGAATCCCCTCATATAGGAACATAAGAGATCATCTAAGAATACCTGACAACCTTTGGTTTCAATAGATTGAAACAAAGTTCTGGCGACCAAAAGGCTCAAGCAAGGTTATCACGCTAACAGTATCGACGGAGCAAAAACAAAATGAGGTAGATATCATAAGAGCCTCCTCTATTCTAATTAATAATACACATTGGATGGAATCGGTGAAATTGCTAAAAGAGAAAGCCCTTTTTAAGAAATGGGTAGGACCTTGGCTATCCCTGGCCAAAATCCAAAAATGGATAGAAACCAAATGGGGAAGAAATTTCGAGCTCAAAACCCTAACTAATGAGTTCATTTTGGTTATATGCCCAACGAAGATGGATAAATAATGGATATTAAACAATGGACCGTTCACACTGGATGGAATAGGGATATACATATGTGACTGGAGGCCTAAGTTTAATCCGGATAAAGAAGAGATGGAAAATATTGCAGTCTGGTTGAAACTAAAGAATCTTCCCTGGGAATACAAAAATGAACAAACATTGGAAATTATAGGTAACAGTCTTGGGAAATTTATCATTTCTGAAGAAGTTGTAGATAAAAATGAATTTTACATCTACCCTAAGATCCTTGTCAAAATGCAGAAATGCTACCAAATTCCTGACTATGTGACGCTTGGTTCAGCAAATGGGGAATGGAGGCTGAAAGTAGAGGTTGAGGAGGCTAACTTAACCTCTGAGGTTACCAAGATACAGTGAAAAGGTAAAGTTTTGTCAGCAAATTATAGTTTAGAGTGGATTAAGAGTGTGGAAGCGAGTAGGACTCATCAACCGCCTTGATCGATAATTTATGAAGAAGAAATGATCGCCAACAGGGTTTTTGTTACAAAGGACTGCCTCCATCCCTTCTTAAGAGAGGGACCAAACTTGAATAATGATAGCCCTCTATCCACCCAAGTAGTAGTGGAAACCCTTCATGCTTTAGTGGATGAGGTTCCCCCTCAAATGACCTATGAACCAGTGCAATATGCAATAGTGCCAGACACACTCAAGGCTATCAACAAAACCTCTCTTGATTACAGGACAAGGCTTGAGGATAGAAATTGTAAACCTGACTCTAATGAGGAAGGTGTCTTTCAATATATGCCATATTTTAGAGACCCTGATACTGATGGTTAGTTTATAGGGCAATACATTGATATTAAAATGTCTCCAGAGACACATGTTACTAATAATACATCTCCTGCTACCCATACCACAGAAGCTAACAATAAAATGGGAGAGGACCCCTCAATCTTTAGGAAGTATGGTCATGCTGATCCATCACTTACTACTACAACTTTGGTAGCCCATAAATGCCCTCAGATGGGTAGAGTCTCACCAACTCTCTTCTCTACCTCCTATTCCTCTGCCCAGATGCAAAAGACAACTTTGCAAGGCAAAAGTAGCAGCTTCCACCCAATAATGGAGGCATTGAATAAAATCCAAGATGCACATGACAGTCTGATAAAGATGAACATTGGAATGAACTAATAGATGACTGCCAGGTAGGTAAAATTTCTTCTATAAGAAATCTAGAATCTTGTTTCCAAGAAGCACGAGACAGTGGTGATAACCTATTGGAAACATCCTCCAATATAAGTTTTTATAGTGAAGACGGTGGTGAGGACTACTTGGGGACAGAAGACACCTTGAATAGATTGGAACAAAGAGGCTTACATCAATCAAAATCAAAAATGAAAAAACCAAATTTGGGAGAAACAAGGAGAAGAGGACCGAGATCAACTAAGGAGAAGTTGGTGCAAGCAGGTTGTGCAACAGACCAAACAAAATTGCTGAGATCAGGGAAAGGCTATGCCTTGTCCTAGAAACAATGAGGATCCTCTCATGGAATGTTAGAGGATGCAATGCCTCTGAAAAGACCCTCCTACTCAAGAGAGGTCTTGAGCAAGCAAGGGAAGATATAGTTTTACTCCAAGAAACAAAATTAAAAGGTGATGATATTAACTTCTTCTTAAATAAATTTGTAAGATGGCGAGGTGTCTTTTCAGAAGCTAGTGGAGCATCAGGAGGTCTTGACTTGTTATGGGATGAGAGAGCTGTTGAGGTAGTTTTGATTAGTCAAGCTTCTAATTGGCAATGTATTGAGGTAACTTCAAAACAACTACTCTCTTGATTTTATGTTTTCAATGTATATGGCCCTAACAATTCCTGTGAAAAAGAAGCATTATGGAAGTTACTCTCCAACTTCCTAAGTGATAGACTGGATGATCTCTTCCTCTTAGGAGGAGATTATAATGTAATACTAAGGCCAAGTGACAAAAAAGGAGGGAAAGGTTGGCAAGGGAAGAGCCAATTGGCCTTCTCTAATTTTGTCTTAGAAAATGGACTGGAGGAATTAGATTTCAATACATGAGATTTTACCTAGACGAACAGAAGGAAAGGCTTCCTCAATATTGCTGAGAAATTGGATAGATTTTTCTTAGCTAGTAATTGGGAAGATTATGAGTGGTTATTCTCTGCAAATATACTCCCCATTATAGGATCAGATCATTATCCAATCATGTGCAGCATTCAAGAGGATTCTTCCCCAGAGAGATCACCTTTCAAATTTGAGGCTATGTGGTTACGTGCTGATGACTTCTATATTAACATTGAGAACTGGTGGCTGAACTCCCCTACTTTTGATGGAAAATTGTCTTTCATCTTTTTCAAAAAGCTACAATATGTGAAAGAACAGTTAAAACTTTGGAATAGAGCTACCTTCAAAAAAATATTTGAAGAAAAATTTAACTTGGAAAATTGTATTCAACTTCTAAATGAAAAAAATGTTGGTTCAGGGATGCCGGATGAGCCTCTGTTCACAAAAGAACAATCTCTTCTGAAACAATACAAAGAAGTTCTGGCCTGAGAGGAGATTTCCTGGAAACAAAAATCTCAGGAAACCTAGTTGAGGGAAGGGGATAGAAATACAAAGTTTTTTCATAAATCTGTCAAAGTCAGAAGAGCTAGAAACAAGATATTTTCTATTGAAAAGGAGAATGGAGAGGTTATAAATTATAAACAAGGAATTAACAAAGAAGTGGTCAACTTTTATCAAAATATCTTCACCCAACATTCTCAGGCGGGAAAGGAAGCAGATAAGTTGCTTGATCTCATCCCAAAAAGTATCACAAATGCCTAGAATGAATTCTTAATGAAGCCAATCACTATGTCAGAAGTTAAGGCTGCATTGTTTGGATTAGGCAAAGATAAAGCCCCGGGACTTGATGGTTTCCTAGCCCTTTTCTTTCAACAAACTTGGAATATTATAGGAGAAGATTTAGTCAAGGTGGTTGAGGAATCTAGAGCTGAAGGTTTTGTGTTAAAAGATTTTAATAATACATTTATTGCTCTGATTCCAAAGAAATCCAAATCTAAATGCTTAGATGATTATAGACTAATAGCCTTGTGTAACACTATCTATAAAATCATAGTAAAAGTGGCTGCTAATAGACTAAAATCAATCATCGGTGACATCATCTCTGAAGAACAAAGCGGGTTTGCCCCTAATAGATCTATTTTTTAAGGCATTATAATAGCTTACGAATCAGTTCATACAATCAAAGTAGATAAAGTCAATCGAATGATGATCAAACTAGATATTAAAAAAGCTTATGATCATGTCAATCGAGTGTTCCTCTTAGATGTTCTTAGATGGTTTGGTTTTGCAGAAGCATGGGTTAAATGCATAGCTAGCTGTCTTAACACTCCAAGATTCTTCATATTAATAAATGGTAGTCCACAGGGGTTCTTTGAATCTTCAAAAGGAATAAAGCAGGGGGATCCTATTGCCCCGTTTCTTTTCATCATCATGGCTGAAATTCTAGGAAGACTTATCACCAAAAAGAGGCTTGATGGAAGCTGGAAAGGAATTAATATTGCAGAAGGGGTGAACCCCTCTACACATCTGCAATTTGTTGATGATAACTTTCTCATGGGCATGGCTATGGTGGAAGAGGCACATGTGATAAAAACAAATTTAGATAGCTACAGTAATGCCACTAGGAAAAGTGTGAATTGGAATAAATCAGAAATATATATTTTTAATACAGACATAAATACTCAAAGGCAGATTGGGGAGATTCTGCAAATCAAAATAGGTGCACATCTAAGTAAATATCTAGGTGTGCCTTTATTTGAAGGCACTTCTAACCCTCAGCTATGGAATAACCTTTTAGACTCATGTTTCAAGAGGATGGAGGGTTGGAAGAGCAGGTGGCTCACCTCTACAGGGAGAATTCTACTTCTACAATCAGTTATCTCTGCCATCCCCATCTACTCCATGAGCTGTTTCAAAATCCCACATAAGGTGCTGGAAGTCATCTCAAATAAAGTGAGGAAGTTCTTTTGGAATGGAGCCGAGGAAGGTGAGAAATGGCCCTTACTTGCATGGGAGAAAATATGTAAGAAAAATTCCAAAGGTGGGGCTAGTCTTAAGGATTGTAGGAAAATGAATGCAGCTTTGGGGGCTAAATTGGTGTGGCAGATGTGCAGCCATCCACATAGCCTATGGGTAAAAACTCTTAAATCAAAATATCTGGACTCCAACAGTGCAGAGAGAATCTTGACCACTATTAACCCCCCAAAGGGATCATCAATCTGGAATTTCCTGTTAGATAGTAGAGATGTGATTAAAAAACATGCCTCTTGGCTTGTGGGCAATGGAACAAAGGCACTTTTTTGGGAAGACTCTTGGAACAACCACCAATTTTTAAAAAATGATGAGAGATATGCTGAATTATATGATATTTTTACTGCAAGATGGGGACACACAGTGGCAGACTACTTAGAATTTAAACCCTCCCCCACTGGTCACTGCTGGCAATGGAAATCCTTCGAAACTTTGAATCTGACTGAACCACAAAATAATCTCATGAAAGAGGCCTTCCAAAAGAGGGGTTTCATCAGAATGGATCAGGAAGATAGGATAATATGGTGTAAGGAAATAAGTGGGGATTATTCAGTTAAACTAGGCTACTCTATACTAGAGGAAGAGGAGGAAATTCCTTCCTGGCCTACACAACTGTTCTGGGATAAACATTGCCTGCCAAAGGCAGGGGCATTTGCATAGTTAGCAGTTCATAAAAGAATTTTGACAGTGGAAAGAAGAAAAATGTTTGGTCTGCAGGGACCTACTAGATGTGCATTGTGAAAAATGACATCAAAGGATGTAGATCATCTACTCATCCAATGTCCATTTGCATTGGAATGTTGGAGCATGATAAAGGAAAAGCTTAACTAGATTGGCCCTATGCAAAATGGGGTTAAAGAGGTTTTCCAAGGGTGGCCAATTCCAATATAAAACACAACATTATCAGATTTATGGAAAATCATCCCTTCAATAGTTATATGGGAGCTTTGGAAAGAGAGGAATCATAGGATATTCCAAGATAGGGAAAGATCAATCCCAAGCATTAAATCAAGCATTCTAACTTCAATTGAGGAAACAATGAAAGCTTCCCTCCTCTCTTCCAAAGGAAGTCATATTTATACTATGGATGAAAAGAAGCTCCATTGTAATTGGCCAAGATTAAAGTTCATAAATTAAAGCCTCAAGGACAACACCAAAATAAATAAGGCCAGAAAAGATGTAAGATGGACAAAGCCAGACCAGGGCTGGTATAAAATAAAATTTGATGGTGCCTCTATGGGCAACCCCGGACCTTTCGGAACAGGGGTAGTAATCAAAGATTGGAAAGGGGATATTGTGGCCTTAGCAACATAGAGATTAAAAGATGGAACCAATAATGTTGCAGAAGCTTCTGTTGCTCTTCTAGCTCTACAGATGGCAAAGAAGCTACATTTGCAACGAGTTCATTGGGAAGGTGATTCGCAAGTAATAGTTAATGCCATTAAAAATGGTGAAATGAAGGCTTGGCACATCCAAAATATCTTGTAGGAGATCTCTAATATAATCCATTCTCTTCCACACTTCCAATTAAGTCATGTGTTTAGAGAAGGGAATATACAGGCTGATATAGTCTCAAAATGGGCTATTACCTTAAAGCATATAAATGTAGCATGCTTTGATATTTTTACTAATGATTTTATTAATCTTTAAGTAATATTTAGGTGAAGCAATCAAACATAACCTCACTCGATGATTGCAGATTTAATACAAAGATATTATGATCATTGGAGATCATGAACTTTGCTGAAGGATGTGAATATAATTGTTATATTCTGAAGTTTCCAGTGTGTGATGATGACTAAGTTAATGACATAGAGGGATGATTATAGGGATACGACGGCAATGTGACATTTAAAAGTAAGGATATAAAGTGGATGGCATCAACACTGCTCGAGTAATGAATTGAAACATGCATGGAGGCTACGGAATGAAGTGCTGTAATGGAAAATTGTATAAATGATCATAATTATGATCAAATTTTAAATGGTGTAATTGAATTGTGTAAGGGATGATGTAAGGTAACTTCAATCTTACACTTGTAATTTTGAAGCTTTAAAATCTCTCATATAGAGCCGTCATTTATTTGAAAAGAGAAAGAGCTTTCTGGTGAAGAAAAAATCATGGAAGCCACAGTAGTAGTGTGGACCCATAAACAACAGAAGTCTTTTGAAGGTCCTGCAAGTAAGGCAAGGATATTGGGTTTGCTGAATGTGAAGGATGATGCGATAGCAGAGGCTATTTTAGAATTACTAGGAACCTAGTTCCAACAACGCCCGACAAAACGATGCTCTAATGTGGATATAATCTCACTGGTCATTGCTTGGGCCCTCCAACTTGGAGAGGTAGAAATGGAGGTGAAGGGGATTGTTGAATTCCTTTTTGACAAGGAATTACTGTTAGATTTGGAATCCCTCCTGGAGTGGGTGGACCCAGGTGTGGGCTTCGATTATAGTGAGTGCTATGAAGACCCAAATGATGGAATGTTATATGTCAGATTCCCTTTCCTATGGTGGTGGGGAAAAGTGGATGAGATAGCCTACTAGTGGAATGCATAGGATAAATGGAGGCAAATCAAGATTTTGGTAGATGAAGCTCGAGCCCGCGAAGAGGAAAAAATCCAGGCAGTGTTCATGGAGGTCCCAAGAATCAGAAGAGGCCCACGGCAAGGGAGGAATGTTGGAGCTGATGGAAACCAGCTCTAAATGGTTTTTTCTCTTCTTTTTCTCTTACTATGTTAGGGCCAATTTTACCTAATGCGCCCACAACCTCTCTGCTCTTTGTAAATCCTGTTAGCTTAAGGGAGAGGCTTTGCCTAGGATGCCCGAATTTAATTCTCAGCATATTGTAAACTCTAATTTTATTCAATGGAGTGGCTCTGCCTAGGGTTTTCTGCTGCCTCTATTAAAATTTTTGCAAATCAACCCAAAGAACGTATAGTTTGTTGCTTCCTTCTCATAACTGCATATATTCTTAGATTAGATATAGAGCCTTTCATGGCCGGTGCCAGGTAAAGATGTCATTTTTGTAATATGCATAATATATGCCAATGTCGCTCTCTGGTTATAGAGTGACCATAATGTAATACTTTTTATATCAATATAATAAAAAACACCTGTTATAGACCAAAAAAAAAATATTACGTTGCATGCAAGTATATGTTTTAAACTTCTGAGTTATATTTGAGAGATTTTTGGAAAATGGCCGGTTAGGGTCATTACACATAGATAACTGGGTAATGCAAACATGCCATCATCTATGGAGGCAAAATGGAGTTAATGCATTTACTATGAGAGGACAACAAGTGTGAAGCCCACGCCATGGAGTAAAACAAGGTAACTTCTAGAATGATTCTATTACAAGTAAAACAATAGTGCCATGAAAAAACACCACTTTTTGTGGATTGGAAATGAAGATACACGCATGTTTTAAAACATTTCTTTCCAGAAAACAATAAGGTAAGGGAAAAACACCATCATCTATGGAGACAGAGCAGAGTTAAAGCATTCAAAAGTAAATGAACATCAAGCATATAGCTCACGCCATGGAGTAGAACAAGAAAAGTAATCTTTCAAAGGGTATTCTACATCCATAGACAACATTCCAACATCATGGCACTATCTTCTATGGAGGCCAAAGTAAAGATATCCTTTCAAAAACAAAACTATGATGCCTTAGTTATCACATTTTTTAATATCAGAAAAACAAACAAAAATAGTATAACAACATTTAAAGCATTAAATGTCTATAGCCCTTGGCCTTATCATCATGTAAAAGCAGTATAAATATCCATCACAGCAAAACCCCAACAAAAATGCAGAATGGAGGAAGATTCGATGAAGAAATCATGCAGAGAAGAGCACATTTCATCCAGAATATAGATGCAATGAATGATAAACTCACCTTGATCATTAATACTGCTTTCAAAGCTCCAGAAAAGCCATAAAAATTGATCCAAGAAGCTGCAACTTTCCATAATCATGCAACTTTCCTTCCAAAATAGCAGCTAGGGCATCAACACTCGAGTTTTCGTCTTGCATATTCGATGAGGAGTGAAAGCATGTGTTTTATGACATTTTTGGGTCATGTTTTTAATATTTGAAACTATGGTTAGTGAAAAAGGCTTAACATATAAGGTGGGGTTATTGTAATGTTTTTGAAAATATGTTTTCATAACATATATGGTGGGTTTTAGAAGATGTTTTTTAATCTTGCATAGGGGAAAAAAAAGGAAATTTTAATACTCTAATGAGCCATTTAGGGACAAGATTGGAGGATTTGTAAATGTATCCCCTAGGTGCTAGGTGTCATGGCTAAGTTTTGATAACATGTCTCCTATTATGTCTTCTAAATGCTATTAATTAATTTGAAATGAGATGATTTAATGTAAAAATCATTATTTTTGTAAATGATTGACAAGTGATGTTTTATAAATCACTTTGTCAATGATACCTACCAAACATGATTAGGGGGGGGGGCATATTTAGTTTGGTGAAGGAATTATGGTTAAGGCTTGATTTTGGATTTTTCTCTCACTTACTCTACAAATCTGGGAGCCTGACATTCAGATTTGGGCAACATGTTGGTGAACCTACAAATTGCAGATTTCCAGATATATCCCTACATCCAGTTCCAGGTTTGGTGGAGTTAGACATGACGATTTATTGAATCCTTGGAAATGTAGCTTTTGGAGTGTTATCCTATATATACCTCTCATTTTTGTGTAGAGGCAGTTCTTCATTCTATCCCACTCTAAGATTTGAATGCTTGTAGCTCTGAGAAGTAGATTGTTTTCCAGCTCCTTTTGGTTGAATACAAAACAAAGATCCTCTTTTTCATATTGTTTTCTAGATTGTTTAATGGGTTTTGGCCAATTTTATTGTGATTCAAGTTAATCCTTTACCTTGGCATATTGTTCATTTGATGTTTAGCAAACACATGTTATTGTCTAAAGTTTGATTTGTGTGCTCTCATAGGTCTTTGAGTTTGTGAAATTCATTCATTTCCTTCTTATTGACAATTTGCACCTTAATATTCTAAAAAAAAAAAATATAAATAGGACAAATCTGTGAATTCCAAGTTGTGTTTAAGTCATATTGTGAGCATTTTTTACAATCCGTGGATCTTCAAAGTTTTTGTGAATCACCTAAGTTTTAAGTCCAATTTTCAATTCATGCACTCTCTCTCCCTTTCCTCCAAAAGTTTTAGTTTAAGTTTAAGGTGATTCAAGGGGAAGCCGACCCTTAATCCAGAGGTCTACTTCCATTATAGGTTCCCCACAACCTGGAAGTATTCCCATGTTTCACAGGATTGCTGAGTTCAACACTTAGCTCTTTCAAGTGCAATCCTTAGTGACAACAATTACATCTGTAGAATTTCATCTGACATTCAAATATCAAGACCCTTTATAATATTTATCATAGAATTGAAGAAAAATTATTGATTTCTCATGTTGGAACCTTCTGTATCTTTTGAAGTCTCTGAACTTTATGTATCATAATTTTCTTCAGCTTCCCAACCCCATTCACCAACCCAATCTTCCTAAATGAACGTATCAAACCAATCTTCCTCTTGTGGTCTTCTAATATGTAGGAAGTGAAACATAAAATATATGCTTCTTCTAATGGTGGGGCATCTATTTCTGAAGGTGTCCAAATCTTCTATTATTAAGATAGGTAAGGTGGGGACATGCCTTCCTCCGATTAAAGGGGAGTCATAATATCAAGGTTTTGGAATAGTTAGATCACCTCAAATATTGTTGATTACTATATCTAAATCCCCTAAGAAATTCCATTTAAACATTTGTCTGCAAAGCCATCCCATGACCTGTTTATCCGGATCCACTTGTATCACAGAAGAAATGAACATTACCTATATATCGGAATTGGCTCTATATATATTAGTGTTGGATATAAATTCTCTCCCAAGAATCCAAAATACTTCTCTAACAACCAGGAAATGGGAAGATAACATAATCCTTTTTAGTCGATCCCCTTTAATGACTCCATCAGAGGCTACCCAATTCTGTGGGCCTCGAAGCTTAATGGTGGTGTCCATCTTGGGGAAGTAGAGACGTCTCCGCGAATGAATAGATGTAGTTGTACTATTTATACTTATAAATGAAGGGAAACCACACAAATTGGGGATCTATATTGATTGATCTCCCAAAAAACCAAGATTCCAACTATCTAGACACCTATTAATAGATGAATATATATAGTTCTTGTCCATTATTATCTAACCATTCTTTTTCTTAAATTTTTTCTTGAAATAAAAGGATAAAATAAGTTAGCCTAACCTAAACCCCATCAATAATTTAACCTCAAAAACATTTTCCTAATACTCATGATCTCAGAACTTCAAACGCAGTAGAAATCTTAACAAAATTATCTATAACTATATATTCTTTATATAACAACTAAAATATTCATAACTATATTACTGAGATCTTAAGTTTGTAAAGTACCATAAAAGAATGTATTTGTACCCGTATCTAAGGATATTCTTACAATTAATATTTAAAACTATATCCCAACCTACTTACTAAAGCTCTAAACAAACTACACTACTAATATAAAGGAATTTTTCACTGCAAAAGTAAATCCTAGGATTACTCTGCTATCTCCTTGCCTTTGTCATTCAACTTTTCCTTCTTTCCATGGTTATTGTTTTCCTCCTCATCACTATGATCAACTTTATCAACTTTTAGGTACCAGTCCATGCCCTTCCATTCATTACAAATTTGAACATGTGTTACATTCAGGAGGAACATCCAATTCCTTTTCATTGTCGATAATCCCTTCTCAAATGCATTGTAGTCCTCTATGATTAAAATGGGATAAACTCAGATTGGATGGTTTCTGATCCCATATTCGTTGCGTTTGGGAATGCATAAATTTTCATCAATGTTCTCAAGGAAAACCTCTAACTCGGTTAGTAGGAATTTCTTGAACAGTTAGTTACACAACTCTCTTATTGCTGCCTTATCCTTATCAACATGAAGAATTGTTGCTACAAACATAGCTATTATTTGCATAATAGGATGTTGTATAATGAAAGAATGAGAGAGATGTTTTGGTAAAGTGTGAGGGAAAATAAATGGAGGGCTAGGATGCAAATATGAAGATCAAGGGTTGAGAATGCTTAGGGTTCTCACACTCCATGGGGTTCTCACACTCCATGAGAAGTTTATACTTGTCAACTTGAGAGCTTGAGAGGACTTTGAGGGTTGAGAGAAGTGATAAGTGGAGTGTAAGGGACATTTTCCATAAAGGAATTTATTATCCTCATGCTCAAGGGTACTTAGGAGAATGGAATAAAGAAATTTGAAATTCCCTTGAGGGGAAAAAGGGGTAAGAGGCCCATGTGGTTTCTTACCAAGTGTGGTTGGCATTTAAGGTTTAGGCGACAGAGTGGATCTGGGGAAACATGACATTTATGGCATGGGTTGAATTGTGTGTAGAATATTTATGATTAGGGGTGTGCACATGTTTAGAGAAGATGACTAGGCTTAATGAAAAGGGATTAGAGGGCAAGTAGGAGGATGTGATGGGATAAGAGAGAATGAGTGGTGAAATAAGAAATTCTTTTAAATTTTGATTGGGAGGAAATGAGATTAAATTAAGTAAACAAGAGGATTTACTTGATTTAACAAAGGGTTTAACATTTCAAGTGGGCGATGTAGGAAAATGCAAGTGGATGAGGAGGAATGAATTTTTGAATTAATTTTATTTCAAAATTGGAGGAAAGGGGAAAAGACAATTTAATTAAATAAATATAGGAATTTTTTTAATTAAAAGGGACAACACACTATAGATAAATTAAATAAATTCACCTATGACTATACATGAAATGAGGCATTAATCAAATAAATAAATAATTTAATTAATATTGCGAGTATAGAGGAAGGGGATTATGACAATTAATTGGATCAAATATTAATGATCAGATTTGGGTGTCCACATATTACCCCTCTATGAAATGACATTGAAATAATGTTATTTTGAAGAAAATAAGGTGTTGGCGAGGCAAATAATAAGGAGCAAGAACATGCCCCAGACTAAGGAAAAGGGTAGATGGACAAAGTGATGCCCCCCTTGAGAGGATGAACGAGAAAGAAAGGGGCTCAAACATGCTCTTGATAGGAAAAAGGGTGAGATGCAGAACACAAAAGAAAATAGGATGAAAAACAGAGACCATAGTTGAAAAAAATAAAATTAGACTCCATATGAAGAAATGGCAAAAAGTTTAGGGTTTGGAGGCCCCTATAAAGACAAAAATTCAAATTTATCTCTTATTTTTATCCTTAGAGTGAAATGTTAGAGTGGAAGTAGAGTATATTTGAAGAGGAGAAAATGATGACTAGTAGATGACTAAAGGATCAAGTGGATGTGGTGCGACGTGTATGATGAACATGTAGGTCGAACCAACAGGCATGTACTTCAAAATCATAAATTTTCTTGTTTTTCAATTTTATTTAATGCTAGGGGTGGGGAAAATTATGTATCTTCCAGCTCAAAATTATCAGATACGCCCAAAGATCAATGAATACGCCATGTGGGGCCTTTCAACGAATACGCCCAAAGATCAACGAATACACTAGGAGAAATATTGACCCTGCTGAGAATGTTGGGCCTGAGGAGGTTCCTCCTATAGGAACTGTCCCTTTGGGGTCTACTAACACTACTGCTGGTAGTTCTGAGGTTGTTCCGACTACTAGAATTTCTGGCACTATTTCAAATGTTTCTAACGGTACTATTCCTATTGGATCAGGTCTTTTTGGATCTACTGTACAATCTGCTGGAGCTTCTGCTGGTACTTGTCCTACTGGTCTCATTGTTCCTAGCAATTCCTCTTCTACTAATGCTCCTCCTATTGGTTTTGGTATTGCTGGTTCTTTTGTCATTTCTGCTGGTAGCTTTGGTGCTGGACAGTCTGCAGGTAATTTTGCTGGTTATGTTCCTGTTGAGTCTGCTAGTATCCTTCCAGCTAATCTTGTTTTGGCTGGTCTCTCTATTGTTGCAGAGAAAACTAGATTTGGTGTTTCTCCCTTGCGTCTGGAGGCAGGTCCCTTTGTTGCCTCTGTCCTGAATTCTCCTTCTCCCTCTCTCTTGAGACCTTCCTCTCAAGATTCCCAAGAGAAGGCTTCTTTGGTAGAGGAGGGGTGGACCCCAGTTAATGGTAAACATCATAAAAAGTCCTCTCTACAATTTGACATGACTCTCCGTTCCCAGAAGAAGGGAGGTAAGGGTAAATCTTAGTTCTTGTTTGGGCTTCTTGGGCTTTTAAATTTAAATCTTTAGAAGGGTGCTATTTGAAAATCCTATTTTGGATTTTTCTTTAGCTTGGGTTTGTATGATGGTTGTTTCATGCATTGCTTCATCCAGGTTGTGGGTTCCTGTTGTAAAACCCTCATCTAGGTCTTGGTCCGTTCTATTTTTGAGGGATAATTTGAATATCTTTTGTGACCACTTTGTTTAGGGTTTCGGGGCCCCTTCAAAACCTATTTTTACCTCAATAAAAAATGAATATGCCATGTGGGGGATGGGGGTAAAAATTAGGCAGATCCACTAGGAAACTAACAAATGTGCCTGATATCCAATAGATGCAAATCTATCAAATCAGGGAGAGGTATTGGAGGTAGTGTTTTATTTGGATCTAATAGGGTTAGGGTAGATTGGCAGAGACATTGATCTTTTGAAGCTCACAAATTTGCAGAACCATCAATTAATCAAAGTGGAACAACCTGAGGATTAGCGTTTCTATCGATTGGTCAACATATGATGGGAATGTAGATTGAAGAAAACCTTGATCTTCCAAAGTGAAAGGATTTTAACCCAACATGCATTTTCAGTGGATGGATAGAAGAGAGAAGACCTAGGTGTGGGGGGGGGGGATTTTGATTTTTTTTTAAAAGAAAACTGGATACAAGATTAGGACTGATGAGTGTTTTGATGATTGTGTAGATTAGCATGAATCTTTGGAGGTACATGAGAGACAGTCCTCATGGATAAGACTGGAAAATATCTTTAGAGATGCAAAGTGGGAGATCATTGATAGGATAGGACTAGGGTACTTGGCTAGGATGTTGGCTATCTAGACACACATAGGGATGCTGATAACATTAGAAGAGTTCTAGAGGTCAGAGACATTAACACTCCATATTCCAATAGGAGAGATGATTGTGATGACATATTATGTGTACATGATACTATGAATCTCGATTAGGGGGTCATGAGTAGTCATGAGAGATATTGGACATGCACTAGCATTACATATTCTATTGGGGAGGACAATCATACTTGTTGAAAATAAAACATTGGTACTAGGGGTAGCATGAGAAGTAGAGAACAAAATAGGTTCATATACACGTACATATGCATTGGTGAGTGGATTTATGACTCCAAATAGGGGAGTCACTCAATCTCACTCAGGATGATGCAATTCATAGTGGATGAAGTAGGCCAAAAGAGGTTGATGGCATGGGTGATACCAGTGCTAGCAGAGCTGTACATGGAGATTCATATTATTTGTTACCATGGATTATGAAGTATGGGGTTTGTGTCACTTCTATAGATCTAGGCTTGGGAGCACATACTGATTGACCAACTAATAAGGAATAGAATAGATAAGGTAGATCACAAGCATGTGTCATATAGCTGGTGAGGAGGACTGAAGTATGTGTGTGTGGTAGGAGTAGACCACTAATAGAGTATGTCTGACTAGATAAACCCTGCATGTGTGATATGGAGATGATACAAGGATATTGTAGGATGGCCAAAGGATCTAGAGTACATACTATATATGACTATGTCATCATATATCATGAGAAGGAAGGATTAGGTGATTGAGCGGTACAATCCCATTCGAGAGATGAGATAGTTTGGGTGAGACAAGATATGATAGGACCACCACATATGATTACACAACTATTTAAGGAGGGCAGAGCCTAGGGGGTGATAGAAGACATGAATGTAGGATAGAGGGAGTAGAGGGATGTGGAGGTGGCTATATGGGACCTTGTAGGTTGAGTGGATGACCCTAGGGTGACAACTAGGTATGCACAATGGTGGTAGGGACAAGTACCATGGCAAGTTGGGTACGTGTCAATAATATGTAGGATATTAGTATAGGCCAAACAACGATGACGAAAAGGATACAATGGAAAAAGACTATTATTGAAGGTTGCAGGGAAAGGGGAGAGAGAGTAGAGTTTGAGGAAGAGGCAATAGAAATTACATATGATGAGGATGAGGTTGAGGAGGAGGGGGAGGAGAAGGAAGAGGCTATGGAGGTTGATGAGCCTACATCAAAGGAGAGGCCGAGGAGAAAATGATTAAGGGCAATGAGGAAGAGTCCAGTGGTGCAATCCATTGTAGTGCCACCTTAAAGGATGAGTACATAGATACAAAGGGTAGAGGCACATATCGATGAGAAGGTGGAATAGTATGAAAAGGATGTGTAGCACCAACAATGTTATATGGAGGACTTGAGTGAGTAGCTGGACAAAGCCCCAAAGTAGGGAGATATCTCAACATAGGGAGCCTCACAAGGGGAGATGATTTAGGAGTTAGGTGTAGTGTTATAAAGACTCTAGAGGTTATATGATGGTATAATTGTGGAAAGGGACATGTTAGTGGAGGAGCGAGATATATTGAGGATAGATTTGGAAATAATGAGGGCAAAGTGGGATGTGCTAAGGAGATATATGGTGACACCCATAGAGGAGAGGGACAAGGTAGTAGTGGAGATGAATAATCTATAGGTAATATGAGATGCATTGGAGGCCACTTGATAGAGGGGATTCATGGATATTAATTGGATGATGAGATAGGTGGAGGAGGCTCAAGGAGAGAGGTATTATTCTAGGAGAGGGGTGTGAGCTTTGGTGAGAAGGATCTGTTGGTTGTATTTCTAGTTTTTTAAATTTACCTTAGAAATTTTTGAGGTTTCATATAATGCCTATGTTCAGAAGGTTGAAAATCATGTTTAAAATGCTTACATACCTCTGCAAGTGATGCTTTATCCCTAAAATTGTTTCAAAAATGTCAAAAACCCTAAGCCCATAGGTTATTTCTACTCGAAATGCAAAAAATCCCTAAATGTCTTAGACGAGTTCTATTTTCATGTTACCTTTTTCATAACTTAAGTCTAAAGTTATTTGCATTTGCTAAATTTTTGGTCGCTTAGTCTCATGAAGGAAAGAGAATATTCCATTCAATCTGGAGACTTGGAGATATTCTTTAGTCGCATAGTCTCCTAATAAAAAGAATATGCTTCAGAGGGTAACAAGACTTTGCGCAAACCATTGATCATAAGTTTAATCTAATGGTGGTCAGGTTATCTCCCGATGAGATTAGAGTTAGTGATTTTATATGGCAACTTTGAGATTACTCAGTCACGTTATCTCCAAATAAACTCTGGGTTATCAATTAAGTCAAAAGATTAAGGTTTCACCATTGTCGCTAAGTCTCGTAATAAAATGTGGGTTAAGTAAAAGATCAAGCGATATGGCGACAATCGTTGATCAGAAAATTAATTCAACAACAGTCGAGAAGTCTCCAGATTAACCTTGCAGTTTAGAAAGAATTAAGCGACATGAAGTTTTAACGGTCACCAAGTCTCTGAATAAGCCCAGGTTGAATGCCAGTTTGGATAATAGTGTTATCGTGTAATCGTGAGAAGAAAGATGAGTTAAGTTGACAATCAAGTGATTTAGCGACAACCACAGGATGGAGGCTAGATCAATGATAGTCGCGTAGTCACGGTATAAATTTGAAAATTCAAATAATATCTGGCGATCAAGAGACAAAAGAAAAGTATGACACGTGTCTATCAGTCATGAAGTCTCATGAAAAGCTAGGGTTTGACATGAAGATCAGGAGACTTAGCAACAACTGTTAGATACAAAGAAAGTGGAGATCAACGATAGTTGCATTGTCTCCCGATGAAAGTCATTAAAGTAAAAAAATTAAGCGACAAAGAGACTAAAATATTTTGTTGCTAGGTCTCTGGATAAACTATGAGTTAAAGATTTGGTTCAGCGATATAGAGATTTAACAGTCACCAAGTCTCTGGATGTGACCTAAGGTTGAAGAAAATTTAAGTAAATGCTTTAGTCATGTTGTATCCGTAAAAAGAAGGGTTAAGTAAATGATCAGGTGACATGGAGACAAACGTTGATCTGAATATTGATCCAACGTTGTCGCCAAGTCTCAGTAGAAAAATGGGGTTAGAATGAATATCAAGCGACAAGGAGATTGCTTAGTCGCTAGGTCGCCAGATTTAAACCAGAGTTAAAAAATGACTTTTCTACAACACCATGATGGACAGTTGCTGACCAATAAGATTACAAAGATTTTGATAGATGGAAAAATAGCCGTAATATGATTTAATGAAGCCAATCAAATATGATTTTGATCTCTTTTCAAAATTTATAACATTTTTATATGCAAAAGCACTCATCATAAATTGATTACTTGTCAGTTTAAATGCCACGGCTAGAACCAAAAATTTATATCACAATGTGTAAACTAATGGAAAAAGTGACTGAATTATAAATTTTTCCAGTTTGAAGAGACATCTGCATTGATTTCTTAGTTATAAGTATGCATATCTTTTGTCACTGCATTCTTACCAGCTTCCAAATTCTCAGAGCTAAGAGTTTTATAGAGTGAAATTTCCAAGCAGTAAGTGTTCAAAAATGTGATTTTCTGATTTAGAATTCAATAGAGATTGTGATTAATAGTGTCTTCGGTGCTCATAATTGCAGATTTCAGGGTAATTGATACTTGGTAGTGAGGGTTTTGTGAACATTTGTTTCAATATCGGTAAAGAAAGGTGTGATCACATCATAGAAAGAAAAAAATGAGCCAAGAAATGAGTCTAGCATCCACCAGTGGAAGGAGTGATGATGCTGAAGATGATACAAAGGGGAAGAGAAATTATTCAAATGAATTTCTCACATTGTTACCCGGCTCAAGCCAGAACAGAAAGATTAGTGCCGATGTTTTAATTGATGACCTAGCATATGTTAGAGATGCAAAAACCCCAAGATCATTAGGTTATTCATTATTTAATTACTTTTTCAACAATAGTAATGAGCCTATGCCAATTTCAAATCCTTGGACTTGTGGGTTGGCTAGGTTAGTTGTTCCTGACATCTTTGTAGATGTTGATTTTGTCTCGGAGATTGGCAGTAGGTATGATAACTTGACCAAAATGATTAAGAGGGACGATGGAAAATCCTTACTTACCCTAGAAAAGAACACTTTCATGAAGGCTTTCAATGTATAGTATCCTATGACCACAGAGATAAACTCGAAGAGCCTAGAGAATAGATATATCAGAGAGTCTGGCATTACAACCAAGTTGATTAAGGAGCACCATGTTTCAAAGAAGATGAAGAACTATATAGCATCCATGCCAGAAGAAACCCCATATTTATACAAGGACTTGAACTTGTATATGAAGTACATATCATATGCACTTTGCAGAGTGCTAGGAAAGGATGCAGGAGCAGATATGATTACTTCATATATTTTGATGATGGTGCTAGACATGCAAAACCTCCATACTACCTCCAACTATGACTATATTTAGTATATTATAGATCAGATGCACCAGGGGTTTATAGATATACAAAGTAACAAGGATCACCCTAAGTTTATGCATTATTCAGTTCTTATGCATTTGATCCTATACTATAACTCCTCACTCATGAATTGTCAATATCTTAAGCCACAAAAATTTCATCACAACCAGCCTAACCCTGTTCAATTTTGGTTGTGGGTATGGAACTATACTTCTAGGGAGAAGGAGTTTTGTGCTTTCAAAAATTGGATAGTATATCCAATTCTTCAATGCCTAGGTGTCAACAAGACTAGGCTGCCAGTAAAAGTGATACAACTATTGAGGCCATGTCAGTATCTAGATAAATGACTAGGAGACCATAACTGGGGAGACTTTTACTATGAGAAGAACTTAAAAATAATGAGGGTTTATGGTTGTTCCCACCCTCCACATGTATTACCATTCCATGTTCCACCAAGGATAGCTGCAATGGAATTCATAAGGAAGCTCATTTTGATAGACAAGGAGCATCTAGCATCACACAGGAAGGGTGCATTTACCCCTAGGAAGTTCATAATTTACATTTTTACTATTGGAAAAGGGGCATTGGAACTTTAAAATAATTGGTTAAATCATTATAGGATGAATGTGGCCTTACACAGATATGTTGATACAGAAGGTTTTATCCTTAGTGCCAAAAAGCTGCTGACACCAACCATCCCCTACACAAAATACCATGAACAATGCACGGAAGAAGATTTAATAAGAAATGTTTTGGAGGATGAGGAGGTTGACAAGAGAGAATCAAAGTTCAATGAAATTATGGATTTGGAGAGGAAAGTGAAGAGAAAAGGTCTAAAATTTGGAGGGTTCTGTTAGTAATAACTGAGAGGGGGGGTGAATCAGTGGCCTCAAATTTTTATCCAATTTAAACTTTAATCCACCAATCAATACTTCTCCAATTATTAAGTCCCTACAAGATGTATGCCTTTGAAATACTTGAAACAAATAATTGTCTATCGGTTTACCTTGTCTGTCCTTATTCTCCTTGATAACCAATAAGCAGTAAACTATATTTACCGATACTTAGTAAATATGCAAAGAATACCAATCAATCCATAGATGCTTATGTGAAATGTAAAACACTAAAGTAATGAACCATACACACATAACACAAGGATTTTAATGTGGAAACCCTGTTATGGGAAAAACCACTGGGACCGGTACCCCAATTTTTCACTCTTCTAAAGTGAGCCCTGTTAGGAGCCAACCCTGTTAAAGGTTAAAAACACACGGTTAAGTGCGACCTTGTTAGAGGATTTTTATACATAGGTTGTCACTTAGTATCTGGCATCTATGTTACCATCCTTGAATCAGTCTCATGACTGTCAATAGGCTTTAGGTAAGACTGATGCTACTATCATGAGTCAACCTTCTGGTAATGTATTAGGATATACCTCAATTACAAAAGACTATTAAGTCCTACTCTGTTAAGAGACTAATGCTTCAATGGTTAAACTGAAACAAAATGACCTATTTCTAATGCAACTGAAGTGCAGATTTTTAGATCTATTTACTTACAATGTCTTTCTGATCAATGTATCAATTCAATTCCTTTGTACTTAACTCTTTTTGCTCTATGATGTTGTGCTTTTCTGTTCATCGGTGTCTGCAAAATTCTTTAGCTCTCCCTTAGCTTGATTGATCAAGACTGTATGAAGTTTATCCTTCATTAGTTTCTCTTCAACATCTTCTGTCAGCTCACTCCCCCGTGTATTTGATTTCTTGCGAGAATGAATTATGCTTGTCTCTTAAATAGACATGATATCCCTTAATTTTAGTTCTTGATTCTTGATTCTTGGCGTGAAAAACAATCCATCCAAATTGATTTATGGCTTTAACTCCTGATTTATCTTGTAGTTATCTTCTTGCCAACTGTATAAATCATCTTTAAATCACTTACTTAACTGTGGTCGAATAAAAAAAATAAAACAACCAGTTAAGTCTATCCTTAAGCTTTGCCAGCTATATATTTTGTCATTCTATGATCTCTCTATTTTGTTGGTCAATTCTGCAGTTCATCGCCAGTGACAACTACCAGATTCATTGGTACAACTTTAGTTAGCTTCGGGATCTCCGCTCATCGGGAATCATTGGATCTTGCTCATTGGGCAACATTGGATCTTGCTCGTCGGGCAACACTATTTTTAGATCACCGGGCATCCTATGATTTTGCTTCATCGGGAAACACTGTCTTCTACTCGTCGGGTATCACTGTGACTTTATCTTTGTCTTTACCAATGGTGTGCACTCCGCCGGTGTAGTCTGTCACTTGGTGAATATTTGACTTTTATGCATTTTTGAAAGCATAACCTTTATTCCATTTATTCTCTAAAGTCTTTGGCATTATGTATATGACCATACAGATGATATCAAGTTGACATTAATGACAATACAAACCATTAACTGATTTAATGTCTTACATCATCTTCAACTTAACATTGTCAAACATTCAATCAGTTACATGCCATCAATCTCTCCCTTTGGCATTGATGGCAACATACTATATTATCACACTATACTATTGCTAATACACTATGAAATACAATTGTTGAGATTCATCAAATTACCAAACAATTTGTTTTGATAACCGATAAAATGTCTGACCGCCAGTAAGCTCTGTGTAAGCTTAAATTTGATTCTTGCAGCTTTTACTTTTTATTCTTCTAATGTGTTTTGTCCTCTTTGACTATTCTACTTCTTTGATGTCTTTGTCTTTTATACCAATTCTCTTCCTTTGGATATGATCTCTCCCTGTTTGGAGTAATTTGATAATGAATAGTTTCTGATGATAATATGGATATGGATACATTCTCTCCCTTTGACAACAATGCTAAACAAATATTTTACAAATATCTTTCATTTTGTCAACCAATTTCTTCTTTCCATAATATATTCCTTGAATTTCCCTTATCCATTATCAATATAACAATCTGCTCTGGTGCTCGGTATTGATATATACCTCTCTGTATATAGATGTAGCTTTGAATTTCAACTTCTGCTTGCATCAATCATGAATGATATTCTGGTAATATATGGCTGATGCAGCGTCCAATCCTTTTACTGACTGTTAGACATGGGTTTGACCCCTAGTCTTTTTCTCAGGTACTCAAATGTATCCTTGGGCAATGGCTTGGTGAAGATATTAGCCAATTTTTCTTTTGATTGCACATATTCATGTATTACTTATTTTTCTTGAACTTGTTCTCTTAAGTAATGATACTTGATGGCAATGTGTTTAGTCTTTGCATGCATGACTGGATTCTTGGAAATATTTATTGCACTGGTGTTGTCACAATAAATAACTACTGGTTCTTTGATCTTCATATGCATACCT
Source organism: Thuja plicata (assembly GCA_018584345.1). Classification (NCBI taxonomy): domain Eukaryota; kingdom Viridiplantae; phylum Streptophyta; class Pinopsida; order Cupressales; family Cupressaceae; genus Thuja; species Thuja plicata. The sequence continues at coordinate 344,134 of MU225042.1, read as the reverse complement.
TCCAGCAACTATTTGATCCATGCAATATTTGAGCAGTTTACAGCAGCAACAACATATTCTTCTTCTATAGTAGACTGAGAGATGCATCCTTGCTTCTTGCTAATCCATGTGACAAGTCTGTCACCCATAAAGAATGCTCCTCCAGTTGTGCTTTTTCGGTCATCAAGATTTCCAGCCCAATTAGCGTCGGTAAACACCTTTAGTTCAAATTTGCCTTCTCTTCTATACCATAAGCCAAATTCCTCAGTATTCTTTAGATATCTTAGAATTCTTTTCACAGTAGTTATATGTGATTCCCTGGGGTTAGCAGAAAATCTAGCAACAA
>MU225042.1:323568-339587 GCA_018584345.1 Thuja plicata | reverse complement strand
TACCTCAATTACAAAAGACTGTTAAGTCCTGCTCTGTTAAGAGACTTAATGCTTCAATGGTTAAACTGAAACAAAATGACCTATTTCTAATGCAACTGAATTGCAGATTTTCAGATCTATTTACTTAAAATGTCTTTTTGATCAATGTATCAATTCAATTCCTTTGTACTTAACTCTTTTTGCTCTGTGATGCTGTGCTTTTCTATTCATCGGTGTCTGCAGAATTCTTTAGCTCTCCCTTAGCTTGATTGATCAGGACTGTATGAAGTTTATCCTTCATCAGTTTATCTTCAGCATCTTCTATCAGTTCACTCCCCTGTGTATCTGATTACTTGCGGGAATGAATTATGCTTGTCTCTTAAATAGACATGATATCCCTTAATTTTAGTTCTTGATTCTTGATTCTTGGCATGAAAAACAATCCAGCCAAATTGATTTATGACTTTAACTCCTGATTTATCTTGTAGTTATCTTCTTTCCAAATGTATAAATCATCTTTAAATCACTTACTTAACTGTGGTCAAATAAAACAAATAAAACAACCAGTTAATTCTATCCTTGAGCTCTGCCAGCTAGATATTTTGTCATTTTCTGATCTCTCTGTTCTGTCGGTCAATTCTGCAGTTTGTCGCCGGTGACAACTGCCAAATATGTCGGTACAACTTTAGTTAGCTTTGGGATCTCCATCCATCAGGCATCATTGGATATTTCTCATTGAGAAACATTGGATCTTTCTCATCGGGAAACACTGTTTTTAGCTTGTTGGGCATCCTGTGATTCTGCTTCATTGGGAAACACTGTCTTCTATTCGTCGAGTATCACTGTGACTTTATCTCTGTCTTTACCGATGGTGTGCACTCCACCAGTGTAGTCTATCATTTGGTGAATACATGACTTTTATGCATTGCTGAAAGCATAACCTTTATTCCATTGATTCTCTGAAGTCTTTGGCATTATGTATATGACCATACAAATGATATCAATTTGACATCAATGAAAATACAAACCATTAACTGATTTAATGTCTTGCATCATCTTCAACTTAACATTATCAAACATTAAATCAGTTACATGTCATTAGGTTCTTCCCTGATATGCCCTATTTGAAGAGGCTAGAGGTCACAGTTAACTCCCATAATCTCCCGTGCAATCAATTTGAGGATGCACTAGTAGTTCTTGAGAAGGATTAAGTAGAGCACTCAGAGTTAGAATATGATGACACTGATGAAGGCTATCCCTCACCCATTGCCCATCCAGACTATTAGGCAATTGAAGAAGAATAGACAGATGAAGGAGAAAATATCATAGACCTAATAGAGGTCCCTAAGAATGAAGTGACAAATGAAGCCCCACAAAAGAGACAAAGTGGAAATAGGGGAACCTTATTAGAAGAAGGAGAAAAGGGTAGAAAAAATTGCTGCCTTAATAACTGGAAATAGGCCCTATGATCACCAACTAAGAAAATAGATCAGGGCAGGAAAGAAATTACAAAAGGATGTAGAAGAAGAGGAAGATTTACCTCTAAGAACTTGTACAAATGAAAGGTTGATACATCAAGATGAGTTCCTTAAATATGACAACTTTATTAAGATAAAGGAATTTAAAGATTTACTCATTTGGAAAAAGAAACAACAAATAAGTACACAATTGTAACTAGTAGGGGGTGATCCAATAACCCAAGAGGCTCAACAAACACTACAAGACTATGATCCTAAATTTGAGAAAATAACACCATAACAAGATAGGAAACTGGTTAAAGACAGTGGGATGATAATAGTGGAAGGTTGGGATCTGTCCCCAGCCTTTATAATTGAACAAATTAGGAAATAACCTGATGTCAAATTTTCATCAAAGACACAGGTTGGGGATATGATAAGAGGGTTTGGATATAACCCTAAGTCCTAGGCACTTGCAATGTGTAGCTTGGCTCCCAAAGATCAGAATCCATCCTTGCTGAACATCTAGGAGTAGATGAAAGGTAATAAAATCATCTGGTCAGTCCAGAATATAGGGGATTTGGAAATATCCCAAGTGTTAACTCACTTTTCCCAACTCAATGAGGCAAAGGTAGCTCAGATGTAAAAAAAACTACAGAAACTCACTAGTGATACTAGTGACATTGTTAAAGACAGAGAGATGAGACTTATAAAGATCAAGACACAACAAAAGCTCATAGATGAGCTTACTCAACAATTACTAGATGTGACAGAGCCTGCCCCTACTAAGCCTAAAGAGGTATAGGATATAGAAATGTAGATAGAAGAAATAGGGGAGATAGCTTCTGAAATAGAGAAAGGGATAATAGAGCATAATAGTGTTATTTTGGGAGCCTTGACATCTATTTTGCAACATAGAATAGACACCATTAAAGACAAGATTGATGTGGTGTATGGAGCCTATGGTAAGTTTCCAAGCTTACAAATAGAATTCAATGGATTTATATCAATTTTGAATCCATATTATGCTACTTGGTCTGGAAGGACAACACTTTTTGAGAGGTTGGCATCTGTGCAACCACTAAGGTCAGATTCGCCAGAGATAGTAACTCTTGTTGGCGCATAAATAGAACAAATTGGAGCTACCCTATCCTTATTTAAAGGAAAAGAAAATCAGATTGAGGCTAGGCTGAATATGTTTGGGGTAGGTTACAATAGATTTGTACCTCCCATTAGAATCGAGGACAATCAAATCAAGCCACTAGGGCTTTGTGGTGCAGAATTTGACCATGTGTTGCCCAACAAAGATATATACATATCTGATCAGGGAGAGTTAGACATGGAGAGATACAAAAAGCTTCTGGATGAGGCAATAAAGGCAGAGATAGACTGCAATAAATTTTCTCAGATGTAAAGAGCATAATAGATGCTAGATGGGAAAGGTAGAAGGCCTAGCTTGAGAATAATCAGAATTTTGAATGGTCTAAGGAGGAAGATGTGATAGCATGAGACATCATGACAAAGCCCAAGAAAAAGAAGCCTATCATAGTTGACTTGGATATCATGGATGAAGAATAAAGAGGACACATGGCACCTATTCTATGAGCATAGGAAGGTTAGAAATCTTAAAGAGATTAGTGTAAGTTAGCCTGTATTGGCGGTCACTAGATCTTATTTCAACTATCAGATGCTATCCTGAACATATACAAACAAAGGTGCCAACATCCACTTGAAGACAAAAGAAAGATCAGATTTTATTCTTTAGTTTTGTCCTTCCAGCACTTGGTGTTTTCCTATTTTTTGTCTTATCTAGGTTTTTAGGGTTAGGTTTCTTAAACCATCCGAAGCTTGTATCATCCTTATCTTAAGGATTCAAAGATGGTTTAGGCCTATATATAGTTCTTTTCTATTATTTTGTAAGGGGTTGGAAGTTGGAACTTGAAAATCAATAAAATATATTACAGGGAAGACTACTAATATTTGTCTATCAATATGTATTTGAAGCTTTAAGACATTAATACAAATATTTTCAATCTCTTTTTTGCATCTTGGATTGTCTCTTTTTATTACTGTTATTTCTCTTGTATGTTTTCTTGTAAGGCATTTAAGCATACTGATCACAAGGTGATTGTGCAGTCATTTGTAAGCTCCTTCAAGGAAGGATTAATTATTTCAAATGACCCCAGAGAGCTTAGCAATAGTTTGAGGATCAGATGATATAGTTGTAGAGAGAGGATAATCTGTAAGGCATTTTATCTTTGTTTGCATATGTTTTGTTAATCACCTTATTGTGGAGTTATACCTGATATTGACTCATAACCCAAGGTTAAGGCACTGCTTTTATAGTTAGGTAAGTGATTGATCATTGTCCAACCAATATTTTAATTTATCAAATCATTCACACTTCAGTATACATTCCATTCAAGTAATTATACTCAAAGAATACAATTCAGTCTACTGATTCCTTTGAGAGAGAATCAAATTAGGTTATCCTTCCTAAGGTTCTTAAGAACTAAAAAAGAAGAAGGATGAGAATCCTTATTACCTTACTAATTGCTGTTGTCAAGATAATAGTATGGGTCATTAAGCTTTCTATCAGGGTATTCATAGTCTTTTGCATAGTCATTTACTTGTTGATCCATTAAAAGACATTTCAGCATTTTAGTAAGAAGATAATCCACTTAAAAGATACTGTAAATCAGTAATCATACATAGGTAATACTTTCCTGAGCCAGTGGATCTCAAAAAAGAAGGAGGAGGTAATAGTTTCCCTAAATGTTATCTAATACCCTCGTCAATTATCCTTTCTTTTGCATGAAATAAGAGTTTTCATTCAAGTACACAACTATACTGTTGTATTAAAATTGTTTCTGCAAGAAAAAGAGCTAACATGATCTAGTAGTAGTCTACAAAAATTCAACAACAGGTAAATTAGCTGAAGGCCCTTGCTAGAAAGGCCACATGGTACAAGGTAAAGTATGAGGTAGCTATGCCTCTAGATAGGAGACAATTTTACACAACACTAGAGAGATCCAACATGAGTGGGGGATAATCCAAGAGAAGTGGGGGTTTCACCAAGAGTGGAGTATCCATTTGGAGTGATAAACATTCAGAGAGGAGTATCTTTTCTCATCAAAAAACATGACAAGTTATAGGGCCACTACAAGTATCTAAAATCTTGAATGGGTCGCTTGGATAGGGATAAAAAATGGGGGAAGAGGATATGGAAGGACTCCTACTATAGGAAAAATATTAGGTAGTGACTCTCAGGACCAAGGTCACAAATTTAGGAGACATGGTATAGGAGGAGGTACCATAGAAGAGATCAAGAGATTTAGGAAGAGAGGGGGGACATGATCAAAGTAAATCAACACATGCACCAACATACACAAAGGCGTTTTGAGGGGCTTTAGAGGGGAGCTATGTGGAGCCCTATTTTGTGAAATTTTTTGAGCTCATGTATATGCAGATGATTATTAGACACATTATTTATTATGTATCCATGATTATTTTGATTCGATGGACATTATGTATTTTGGAACATTTTGGACATTGATATATATGACAGAATTATGATGGTGGACTATTAAGGATGTATGATGGTTGTGTGATTATGATGTGTGCATATATGCATATATGTATGATGTGGATATGTTGAAACAATGTAATGTAGGATGTGATGCTTTATGATTTTTCTAATGTGATTATGCCTATATGTATGGACATATGATTATGCATAATATATGGTTACTGTTACACAACTTGCATGTCCATTCAATTGGTTGGTATTGTTAACCTATTTACTAGGTGAATTGCTAAATTACACTAGTTTGCAGATTATTAGTGATTTGGATTAGATTTGAGTTCATTTTTGAGCTAAGCTGAAAGTGTAGAAAAGGAAGTAAAGTAAGCTATCCAATGAAGTAAATGAAATGATATATACCTGATCATGTACTAGAATTTAAGAATGAATGGTATACATGTACAGTAAAGAAAGTAAAGCAGATCAAAATATCTCACACAGGCCGTGAGCATAGCCAACCCTAAATATCTGATGGCTACATATATACATGCATAACTGAGACATAAATAGATAGAGAGATATATGTCATTTCCTATTAAAAGGAATAATGTTGAGTACATTCCAACTCCATAGCTGCTCCAGTGCCTACAATGATGAAGATGGGTTATATCTTTAAAATCTACGCAATAACTGATACCCAATCACCTATCTACATCTACAATCATACATGTCCATACATAATCATGAGCTATCAAAAGATGATCCATGTTCAAGGTAGATGAAGACTCAAATGATGTAGAAAAAGGATAAGTACCATGTTTTACTTAACTTGTTTGTTCCATGTGTAGGTACAAAAGAAGACACGACATTTTATTAAATTGCAATAAATGCCCTTGCTCAGGCACATGCAACCTTCAAAGGTCGCCATCACAGGCCACCTTTGAAGGACAACTATGTCTGAGTAAAAACACTTATGAAGGTGTCGTATTCCCCATAAGTACAAAGAATAGTGTTGCTTTGCAATGTGGGCACTGCCAGGGGCCGCTCAAAGATCCTCTTGGAAAAACCCAAATGACAGGATACAAATACTCATGATAAAAGTGCCAAGCCCTCATTGTACCCCGCATTGAAGCAGTGAGGGTTATCAAAAGCTCCGTTTTCACAATGTTTCTGATTTTCCCCACATCCCCAAGGAGGAGCACTGATCCAGAAAAGGGATAGTCAATGAAGCAACAATACCCATGGAGCATTTAGGATACAAGAAGAAAAAATGGTATGCATCATTCAAGAAAGCTATAATGGTGCATGAAGGATCCGGAGCCATAACAGTGCAAGGATAATGGAGCAACATTCCCCAACTAAATGATGTGATTCTGCATCCAAAACAATCACCATTCAACCATGTAGAAGGACAGTCATAAGGGGCAGCTACTTGTCCATCAAGGATGCATCAAAAGAGGTACTCAATAGTGCCAAGTGAAATCTAATGACAAGTCAAGAATGTACCAAACATAAGTCAATAGATGGGCATATGTTTTCAAAGATTCAGTGATATCTCGCATCATGACAGAGATGTTAAAATAGAGAATGGATGTAACATGCCATAATGTTTAAGGAATGGAGCAACAACACCATTCCACATCATTACAAATGAAGGTCACACAGTTGAAAGCCCCAATCCAAAAGAGTTGATACAAAGATACACAACGAGAAATAGTATAGGCCATGTCTCTATGCATTTTCCATATACAAAAACAATAGTATTTCAAAATTTTTAAATTGAAAATGCTTCAAACTAATCCATTTTGTAAGGGAAAATGTAGAGGGAAATAAATGAAGAAGAAGACCAATGATGATGCCCTAGCCACGGGTTCTCACATCAAAGATAAAATGCATCTAAGATTAAGAAGTAATGACATCTCAGACAATGCCAATAGAATCAAAGTATTATGGCGTCCCATGCCATGGAGTCAAAACAACAATAAAGATGTAGATAATCACATCCTCAAAGCAAAACAACAAGCTTCCAAAATGTTTTACAAAATTTGGGGTAAGTTTAGTAACGTTAGCATGCTCCAATCTAATCCTTTTACCACATATTTCAATAAATGCAGATCAAAGAGAAAATGCAACATGATCCATTCTATAGAATCAAAATAGCAATAAATACTAACAAGAATCAGTGATGCCCTACCATAGCCATGACCATTCTCAAAAAAACAAGCATTGCAACTCACAGCCTCAAGCAAAACAATGATATCTAAGAAAGAACAACAATCAATGGAGCAGATTTAACAAACACATGAATTCTCTGATCAAGCAATAGATATGCAGAGAAGAAACAGTTCAAGATATGTGAGAAGAATAAAATGTAGACATGGAAGGCACAACATCATGCAACCAGTAAACAAAAAATAAGAAATGATAATAATGATCACCTACCTTGATGTTTTATGCAACCAAACTTGCCATTTTCAACATCCAGATCCACAAAAAGCTCAGTCCAAAGAGAAACCTTCAAAAAATAGTGACGTTCTTCCCTTTCAAAGTGCAGTTAGGGCATCAAGCTCAAATTCATTTGATGTAAATTGGTGTGAAAGGTTCTAAAGGCTGATTAGGGTATACTCTTATGTTTTCATAACATATGATAAGGTGGGGTAGGGTAAGTATTATAGCATATAGTTAAAATTGTAATCTTGCATATGGTTAAAGGTTTAAAAAATGGAGCCTTTTATCAATATTTTAAAGAAAATCATTTAAAGGCAAGATTAAAAGAAATGTAATCATGACCCCTAAGCACCTAGGTGTTATTGTAGTTTGATAGTATGTTTCCTAACAATTATTTTATTGGGGGTCACTGTTTAATTAAAATGGGATGTTTTAAATGTAAAATCATACAATTATTAATGTAACATATTTGACAAGTGATGTTTGTCATTTTTCCAAATATTACCTACCAAGAATGATTAGGGGAAGATTAGATTCAATTTGGGAAGGCCTTTTAAGGCATAAATTCTAAAGGTCTCCTCATTTCACCACCTATAAATCTAGGGTACCTTACGTCCAGATATGAGTAGCATATCCTATAGACTTGAATTCAGATTTGTCAGAGATTCTTACCTTTCTCAATTTTGGATTTGGTGGAGGCAGTCATGGAATTCCAAATTTCATGGAGATGCATATTTTTGGGCTCTCACCTATTTATACCTCTCACATTTTGTGATTGAGTCAGTTCTTACATCCTATCTCATTCTAAGATAAATTTTTTTGGAGATCTTGGAGAAATAGATTGTGCTTTGGCTCCTTTTGATTGAATGCATAGAAATTTTCTTTCTCATCCTATCAATTTATGAGTTGTTTAGTGAGTATTGTGTCAAATTTATTGTGATTAGTTTAATCCTTTACTTGATATTTATTCTTATCTAAAGGTTCAGGAAACACATATTGTTTCCCAAAGTCTTAATTTGTGTGTGCTTATAAGTATTTTGGGTTGTGGTACTCATTTACAATCTGTGCCTTATTATTCTTAAACACAATACTATAAGTAGGGTAAAGTTGTGAAGTTTTGACTTATGTTTTAGTCATATTGTGAGTGTATTTGCAATCTTTGGAGCTTTCAAGTTTGATGAATCACCTTAGTTTCATTTCCAATTATTTAAAACTAATACATTCTCTTCCCTTTTCCTCCAAAATTTTAGTTCAGTTTTAAGGTGATTCAAGGGAAGTCGACCCTTAACCTTGAGGTTTACTTTCATCATAGGTCACCCACAACCTAAAATTATTCCAATGTTTCACTGGATAGATAAGTTTCATACTTAGCCTTTGGGTCCAATCCTTAGCAACAACGAATTTTGGCACACCCGGTGGGAAAAAGTCTTTTGAGCCAGTATTATGAGAAAAGTTGTATATGAGGTTCTATTTGGTATGAGCAGTAGCTATGCCCCTATTATGAATTGTAAGATATCATACCTAGCATCTCTAATCTTGTTTTATGCAGATCAGTCTTTCTAGCATATGAACGAGATACGACCTAGGTAGAGCAGGGATCCTTTTGAATATATAGAGCTACCTCCATCTAAGAAGAGGGACAGGGAAGCCAAGCATACTTAGTCCCAACCTTGTGCATCTCAACCTACTATTTCTAGTTATATCTTTGTAGGCGGTCCTTCTATACCAACCCCTATATTATCTCAAGTGCCCCCAGAAGTTCAAGTTCTCCCAAATCCACCTATGGACAAAAACCAACCTTTTGTGGCTTTTAACTAGGATAGCCTTCTGAATTTGTAGCAACATAATGTCATACCCATAGGAGCTCTTAAAATCTTGCACATTTTTACTGGAGAGGATCAAACCTCAACCATTGACCACATAAGAGATATTGCACCCCTCTGTGGTATTTATCACATAACCCATGATGATGTGGCTGTAAGGTTGTTAGAAACATCACTTAAGGGAAAAGATTTGCAATGGTTCAGGGGTTTAGCAGCTAATTCTATAGAAACCTGGGATGATCTAGGTGTTGCCTTGACTGCCTAGCTTGAAGATAAATCTAACCACCTTTCTTTGGTAGAGTATTTGACTACCATAAAGAGGGAACCCTATGAACATATGATTGATTTCAATTTTAGGCTCCAAAGGACATGGAACATGATCCCAGTAGTAGTTAGGTCTTCAAACCAGCATGCTTTTTTGTATTATTTGAGGGCATTTAACAATGACATTTCGATGACAATTGAGACAATGGGAGGAAACAACTTGCCGACAGCCTTTGATATTGCCATAAGAGCTGAGAATAATCTCATCCAAGCTAGAAAAATATCCCCAAGGCCTCCAATGCCCATATTCCCAGAATTACAGCTTGTTCTTGAAGCAATCCCAGCCTTGGCATCTCTTCCCCCTACCCCAGGTCTTTCCCAAAAAGCTACTTGTTCAGTTATAGACCAGTCCCAAGAGCTGAAGGAGATTAAAAAGACTTTGCAAAACTTTACCAATGATCTTGTCAGTATAAAGAGGCAGTAGTTTCAACCTTATCAATAGCCTTACCAACAACCTTACCAAAAACCTTACCAAGCCCCTTATTAGGCTCAATACAAGAAAAATAGACCCCCTTATCAGTCAGGTCAGCAAGGTCAAGAAAGGAACTATAATCAAAGATCTAGCTAGCCCTACAACCCTAACATTCCTAGTACCTCTAGGGAGCTTGTTCCAATACCAAAAAACAATATGGAAGAAGATTATGAATGGGTTTGTCCATGAAACCAACAACACATTCAAGGAGTTTGTCCCAATGGACTTGTCCAAACCCTTATGGTGCAAAACAATGTCATATCTCCACAGGATGTTCCACAAGAGTCTCAAATTCAACAAAATCAACCAGTTGGACCAAGTGAACACAAAACACCTTATGTGGCTCTCATGAATTGGAAGACTGAGGAGTTGTATGGGGTTAAATTTCTCCATGGTGACAATGAGAACTATGTCCCGGTTTCGGCTAACACAAGGTCTAAGAAGAAGGCCATGGATGCAGAGCAACTAGTTTCTATAGATTATCAGGCCCTAGTTGTGGTTTCATAGCCTAAGGTTTTTCATATTTTGCCTCGGGGACAACCTATACCAGCTAAGGAACCTACAAAGACAGTGGCATAGCCCGCACCAACACAGATAGAGGTTTCTACAGGAAAAAGACAGCCAAAGGTAAGCTTGGGTTCCTTCAATATTGTAGAATAGATGAAGAAAAATTCTATAAGTGTACCCATGCTAGATACTTTAGCCATTCCTGGGAAAAAAAAATTAATGCTTGATGTTTTGGCTAAGATTTCATTGGCTGAAAATGATGTTTTAGAGAAACCTAGGGTTCTGATTGCTGATGTGCCTCAGTAAGATCAACAAAGTGTAAAAGGTAGATTGCAACCCATGAATAATCAACAGGATCCATAGGTCAAACCTCCTCCCTTCTATGTCACTCTTGTTATTGGAAAATTTATAGTGCATAACAGTATGATTGAATAAGGAGAAGGTAACTCAGTTATACCTAACCAGTTAGCTGACACCCTAGGGTTATCCTATGAGCCTCTAGATAGTCCCATTGTCCAATTAGATGGATCATTTGTCATTATAGTTGGAGTCATCAAGGACCTAAGTATCACATTGCACAAGTGTCTTAACTTCTCAATCGCTCAAGATGTCTATGTTATTGACCTACCACCCTACTTTTCCATTTGCCTTAGAAGAGACTTCACTGCCAAGTTGGGTGGGTATCTTTCTTTAGATTGTTCTCACTTGTATTTCAGAACCAGGTATGGTACAAAGGTCATAATAAAATCAGAAACCTTTTCAAAAGATCATGTGGAGCCTTATACACCTAGCCTCATCAATGCGAAACTAACATTCCATGAACAAGAGATTTTTGTCTTAGAACCACAGACTACTACTGAGAATATCCTAGATATTTGCCTGGATGAGTGGGTGGAAGAGAACTCAGAGGATGATCCCTTTAGCAACATGGAGGTGTTTTCCATAGGGATGTATATCATCCATGAGAAGAGTGCTGTTATCCCAAAATTGATAAAGAAGGAGGATAAGACTCCAGAACAACAACAGAATGATCTATCACAGTTATCCTTTGATGGCGCCAAGAGAAAGATCGGTGCCAGAGGAGGTTCTATACTAGTTTCACCAAAGAAGAAAAGGTATTATTTTCTTGTACATTTTTCCTTTAGCTGCACTAATAACACAACATAGTATGAAGCTCTGATTCATGGCTTAGAGTGGGCCAGAAAGAAGGGCATCAAATGTTTACAAGTCTTTGGTGATAATGAGCTGATAGTTAATCATATTCGTAATATCAACCTCACCAGGAATGATGTGCTCAAAATGTACAAGCACAAGGTCTGGGATCTAATTGAAGGATTTGATGCCTTTAACTTAACCCATGTTCCAAGGAACAAGAACAAACAAGAAGACAAGATGGCTGCTATGGGAGCTAAATATGACATTCCTAAGGAATTCAAGAACACTAGAATGTAGCAATATGTGAAGATCCTTGTGGGACCTTCAATTCTGGATAATCAGTTGAGATGGGAAATATTTGAAAGTGATGAACAAATCTTAAAATTTATGATGGAAGAAGCTGAATTCTCTAATGTTAATAAGAGTAAGTATGCTCTTCAATACAATGATCAGATGTTGCAATTGAAAAATAATAAGTTACCCAAGGGATTAGTCACCCTTGAGTCCATATTTAACTCTGATGACCAGCTTAGAGGAGATAAGGCAAGAATTAATGTGAAGGAGGAACACTATCAACCCGTTGAGGTACTCCAGGATAAGTTCCTAAAGATTGGAAAGGTATGTACTCAACCTGAGAAACAAGATTTTGTCTCATTATGCCAGGAGTTTAGTGATGTGTTTATATGGGAGTACTATGACTTGAAAGGGTTTGACCCTCATTTATCTCAACACACTATTGAGCTTGAACCCAATGCTAAGCTTGTGAGATAAAAGAAGAGACCTATTAACCCCAAGTTAGAGGTACTAATGAAAGGAGAACTAAGGAAGATGATTGATTCTAACATCATATTCCCTATCAAGAATAGTTCCTGGGTTTCTAACTTGGTTCATGTCAGGAAGAAGAATGGTGAAATCCGGCTATGTTTATATTTCAGGGATCTGAACCGGGCCTCACTTAAAGATCACCATCCACTACCCTCCATGGAACAAATACTACAGTTGGTATCAGGATTTGACATATTTTCATTGCTAGATGGATTTTTAGGATATAATCAGATCCCAGTAAAAGAGGAGGACCAATAAAAGACAACCTTTACAACTAAGTGGGGTACCATGGCATACAGAAAGATGCCTTTTGGGTTGTCTAATGCTGGAGAAACCTTCCAAAAAGATATGGAGATGGAATTTTCTCGCCTAATGTATAAATTTGTCCTATTTTATCTAGATGAAATAACTATTTTTTCAAAGAATACTAATGAGCACTTGGTTCATTTGAGACCGATCTTTGAGAGATGCAGGGAATTTGGAGTCTCATTGAACCCAAAGAAGTGCATCTTTGCTATCCATGAAGGTGGACTTCTAGGACACATTATTTCTAAAGAGGGTACAACCATTGACCCTGAAAGGATAAGTGCAATCCTGGCACTGCCATTACAAACACACAAGAAGGGGCTACAAAGCTTCTCAGGGAGAATCAATTTCTTGAGGAGATTCATCCTAAATGTTGTAACATTGTTGAAGCCTATGAAACATATGCTAAAAAAGAATGCAGTCTTCCGTTAGACAAGCGAAGGTAAAAAGTGCTTTGAAGAGGTAAAAGAGGCAAAAAAATCTGCCCCTACTCTGATAAACCCCAATTTTTCAAAGGATTTTACTCTTTATGCATTTGGGAATACTGACACCATATATGCCATGTTAGTTCAACAGAATGATGATAAAGAAGAGCAACCAATGGCCTTCTACAATCAAGGTTTGGATGGATATGAGTTGAACTACACCTCTATGGAGAAGCATTTCCTAGCAATGGTAAGAAGTTTGAAAAAATTTAGGCATTTTATTTCCGATAATACAGTTCATCTCATGGTTGCTCACCCCTATATTAAGGATTTCCTTTTGAACATGGATTTGAACCATAAAAGAGATGGTTGGATTAATAAGGTAATGGAGTATGATGTCCAAATTAAAGTTACCAAGTTGATAAGAGGTAAAGGGTTATGTGAACAAATAATAAAAGGAAAAGATGACAACAATCAATCAGAAGGTGATGCTTTCCTAATCAATAAAAATAAATAGCCTAAAAGTTGGAAAATAGATATGAAACACTACCTCCTAACCAGTGAGTGTCCCCAAGGTCTTGACAGAGCCAAAAGAGGTATTTCCAACTTCAAGCCATTCCTTTTTTCATTCTGGATGGTTTCTTCTTAGAAAGGATTACAATGGTATTTTACTAAGGTGTGTTGAGCCGAACCAGATAGACAAAATTCTTGAGGAATTCCATGATGGGCCATCTGGAGGCCATTTTGAAGCAAGAAATACTAGTCTAAAGGTGATGAGAGTGGGGTATTACTATCCTAACTTTCACAAGGATGCCTTTGCTTGGGTCAGAAAATGTAGGAATTTTTCTCTATTTGGAGGAAAATAGAAGCTGACAGCCTTGCCATTGCATCCTATTAAAGTAGAACAAACCTTCACAAAGTGGGGATATGATTTCATTGGCCCCATCAATCTACCTTCCGGTGCTGGCCACAAGTGGATTCTTATAGCCACAGATTACTTTACTAAATGGACAGAGGCCGTGGCACTGAAGGATGCAAGTGAAAGCTCTGTCCTTAACTTCTACTAGGATATTGTGGTAAGTTTTGGCACACCTAACTCTATCATCTTAGACAATGCCTTAGCTTTCCCAGGGATGAAGATTTCTGAATGGGCAGTGAATCACAACATTATTATAAATACTTCATCCAAATGTTACCCTTAGGGTAATGGTCAGGAAGAGTCAACTAATAAGAACCTGATAAGGATCATCAAGAAGACCTTTGAGGGAAACCAAAGAGACTGGCACAACAAGCTGAAGCTGGCCTTGTGAGCAGGCAAGATAACCCCCAAAAGATCCATGGGTAATTCTCCCTACATGATAGTTTATGGAAGAGAAGCTAGAGTTACTATTTCTATTGAAATACCTACTCTCAATTTGATTAAGGAACTTGAATTAATGCAAGAGGATTCTATGCAAGTTAGATTTGCTGAAATGATTGAGCTCGAGTAGACAAGAAAAATAGCCTTAGAGAATTTGGAGGCTCATCATGCTCAAATGAAGAATTTTTTAACCAAGAAAGTTGTGCCTAGAGTTTTCAAATAGGGAGATTTGGTCCTTAAGTGGGATGAATTAAAAAGTAAACCCGAAAGGCACACCAAATTAGATGCAATATGGAGTGGGCCCTTCATGATAAAAAAATACAAAGCTCACAATGCCTTCCAGTTATCTACCATGGATGGAGAAGAATTTCCCATTCCTGTGAATGGGATTCACCTCAAGTCATGCTACTGAGGTCAAAGCACTACCCCCTATACATTAGTAGTTAGTTGTTTTGCAGTTCAGTTTTATGTGTTCTCTAAGTGCTGTAGCACAAGTGTGTTTCAGTTGTTGTGTTTTCCCTTCTTTCAGTTGTTAGTAATAAGCTAGAGACACATTGATTCCATCTTTCAAGCCTCTTCAAGCAAGCATCAGTGATTGGTATTAGTGAGGCAAACACCCACTGATACAAGCCATCAATACTCACATATTGAGACCCTCAGAATAATACTAATTTGTCTTAGGCACTGTTAGATCTTTTTCTTGCAATACTTACCTAATGATGACAATATACCTGGTATACTCAGTTGCAAACTCTTTTAGGCAAGAGAAAGGCTAATTTCTAAGGATTGGATAATATCCTTCTTCATTTTTGAGCTCCACAGACTCAGGCAGGTTTTACCTTTTAAAGATTACTGATATCTTAGTCTATGTATTTAGTGGATTGTTTCATTCACTGAGTATGAACCAAAAACCTCACTGTAACAAATTATAGAACACTTTAGAGATTGCAATGACTAACTTAAAATAGAGTACTATAAGCCAGGCTATGGTTTTGAGAACATAGAACAATGAGTCAAGGATTTGCATCCTTCTTCCTTTTGTCCTTAGGAGGGATAACCTAATGATTCACTCTCTAAAGAATCAATAATGTGGACACTGTCCTGCTGACATAAGTCCTTGAT
This sequence comes from Thuja plicata, assembly GCA_018584345.1. Classification (NCBI taxonomy): domain Eukaryota; kingdom Viridiplantae; phylum Streptophyta; class Pinopsida; order Cupressales; family Cupressaceae; genus Thuja; species Thuja plicata. The sequence goes on along the minus strand of MU225042.1, from coordinate 323,861 downwards.
GAGTTCAGCTCATATATTTTAGTGACAAGTGTGTTCGGAATAATTTTGAATATTCTAAAAACTTAGATGATGATAGATTATCAGACCCAGGCCTAGATTAGTGCCTATCCTTTGGGTTATAGAGTCAAAAGCTTGAAGTTTCACATAAACAAAACACTGTAAGCTTCCTTACAACCCACATGCAATTAGGATAAGTTTCCTTACAAATTATCTGATTACCTCTAAAATACTGTATCAAATCCTTAAATACTGATATGCTTCCTGAAACTACTCACAAAACTTAGTTCTTTACA
>MU225042.1:303388-320267 GCA_018584345.1 Thuja plicata | reverse complement strand
CTATCCCTAGCACTCTACACAGGGCATAGGCAACATACTTGATATAGAAATGTAGATCCTTGTAATAATATGGGCTGGTCCCAGACATAGGATCCAAATATTTTCTCACTTCCTTTAGCATATGTTTTAGAAACTAGCCTCTAGCAATACCAGGCTTCAAAGTATATCTCTGTTGCTGCTTCATCATGTCAATTCTGGTGAACATGGTGCTGTATAAGCCGAAGACTTGCATGAATGAATTTATGTTCAATATTAATAAGGCAGTGCCATCATCCTTTTTGATTGTCTTGGACAAAAAATCATAATGATTGGCCAGGTCTAAGAACAAGTCTACATCTATGAAGACATCAGGAACAATTAACCTGGCTAAACCACAGGTCTAAGGGTTTGACACTGGAATGGCCTTATCAGAGTTCTTATAAAAATAATTAAAAATAGAAAAACCTGTTGTTCCTGGAGTAACAGCATCTCGAACATCTCGATAGTCATTAATGAGCACATTTGCATTTGCCCTTTTATTTTGAGTCGAACCAGGAAGCAAACAGAGGAATTCATCTAAATAATTAACCTTTCCCTTGGCCTCGTCTTCCACCCTCTCACTTTCACCACTGGTTGAGGCCATACTGACCGCTCTACTCATGCTTACAGTGCTTGAATCTCCTTTTCTCTACTGATATTGAAACAAATCTATCACTGAGATTCACAGACTGCCCTGTGCACAATTCTCTAGAAATAATGAACTTTAAAACAACAGAAAACCCTAAAATTCTATGAATTTTCACTTTGTCAGACAACTTAGCTCTTCAAGTTTTGAAATTTTGAAAGCAAGGTGAATGAAAATGAATAAGCCATCAACTCCTTATATTAACCGTTTGAAGTACATAGCTCATGATTCTCAGAACATCAATTCTGTCTTTAATTCCACATACTGTGAACATAATTGAAAACCTAGCCGTAGTTTCCTGAGCGTGACAGGAAAATAAAATTTATAAAACTGAATCCTCGGCAAAACCTTATAAAATTCAAATGAGCTGACATGTCATCCTGGGATTGGCCCACTGTCATACATCCGTGCTACCCTTTTCTGCATAGTAATCAAAATCTAAAAATCTGATTGGCCGATGAATGATTCATACTGACATATTTGATACTGCCACCTTTTTACAGAATTTGGCATCAAGAGACCACACGACTGCACTTATTTTCTTTGTCGCTGACCCCAATCCTTAACCCGTGATTTATCTGGAGACATGGTGACTACACAACTTCCTTACCTTTTCTAACCACAGTCACCATTTGGCGATCACACGACAACGAGGAAATCAAAGTCGTGAATGGTTATCACTAACCCTCATTCTTTTATGAGACTATACGACAAACTGTTAGTGTTAACTTCTACAGTTATCTCTTAGTCGCCAAATGTCATCTTTCTTTTTCCAGACTGCGCGACTGCCCTTAGTCACCCGATCGCTACATGCAAATGCTAGATACCACAATTTCTTGAGACAACGCGACAAAGGTGTCCTGCCCTTTAATTTATCTGACGACCTCGCGACATACCCTTAGCCGCTGAGTCGCGGACTTTTCTCCTTAGGCTCTTTTATTCTCAGACTTGGCGATTACCATAGGATCTTTCACTGACTTTATCTGACGGCTCTCGCTTAATCGCCAAGTAATTTCTTATACCCTGAAAATATTTCGAGACCTTGCGACCAACAGAAACTCCTAGTTAGTCTCGTAGTCGCTAAATAAATCTTTACCTTTAAGCAATCACTCTGAAGTCCATTTACCTCCTGACACATGTCTTATCTTGATTTGAAAGCTGAGTTATCTGGCGACAACCCGACTGTGCTTTATCCCAAACCGTAAAAGGTTAGTCGCAAGGTCTCAGAAGTTTTTACTTAACCGACATCTTTTCTAGAGACTGTGTGACAAAGGCTTTTGTATCATACTTCACCTCAGACTTATTTAGCGATTGCATGACACAAGGAAATTGCAATGTCTCTTAATAAACCCTTGACTGCTGAAAAATTATTGCGACCTCCTGACCTATATGTGGGCCCCTTAATATATTGATGTTCTGTTCAACAATTCCGTGATTATGCGACACAAAGTAAATCGCGAAGTCTGGGAAAGAAAAAGGAATATTATGATGTTGCATGAGACAATGCGACAAAGGCTAATCGCTAAGTTGGGGATAAAAAGGAATATTCCATCTTCAGTTATGCGACTAAGTGATTAGAATACATTTCATGACTTAAGTGAGGCAAAAAGGTAACTGAGAAACATAAGCGAACAATGCCTTAGGGTTTTTCTTCAAATTTGAACACTAAAAAAGAGTTAGGGTTTCAAGCCTTTTGAATATTCTCACAGGTTTAGGCTTGAAAACATGAAAACTTAGAGAGGGACATCCACAAAGCTGAGGGAAAGCAACCAAAACCTGGAATACAACCAACAGGCACTTAGTGGTTTTGTTTCAGAAGGAGCTATTAAGTTTTCAGTTGGGTTCCAAGGGACTCCATGCCCAATGAATAATGGAAAGGAAACTAATCAAGTGGTACTTAGCAGACAAGCACTCAGCTGAGGTCGCCAGAAATGTTACACAAATTTCATGTTCATTCAATTGGTTGGTATTATTAGCCTATTTACTAGGTGAATTGCTAAATTACCCTAGTTTGCACATTATTAGTGATCTGGATTAGATTTGAGTTCATTTTTGAGCTAAGATGAAAGTGAAGAAAAGGAAGTAAAGTAGGCTATCCAATGAAGCAAATGAAATGACATATACTTGATCATTTACTAGAATTTAAGCATGGATGGTATACATGTACAATAAAGAAAGTAAAGCAGATTAGAAGATCTCACACAGGCTATGAGCATAGCCAACCCTTAATATCTGATGGCTACATATATACATACATAAATGAGACATAAAAAGGTAGATGGATACAAGTCATTACCTGTTAAAAGGAAGAATGTTGAGTCCTTTCCAACTCTAGAGCTTCTCTTGTGCCTGCAATGATGAAGATGGGTTAGATATTTAAAATCTAAGCAATACCTGATACCCAATCATCTATCTACATCTACAATCATACATGTACATACATACTCATGAGATATCAAAAGATGATCCATGATCAAGGTATATGAAGACTCAAATGATGCAGAAAAAGGAGAAGTACCATGTTTTACTTAACTTGTTTGTTCCATGTGCAGGTACAGAAGAATATGTGACATTGCATTAAATTGCAATAAATGCCCTTGCTCAGGCACACACATCCTTCAAAGTCAGCTATCACAGGCCACCTTTGTAGTAAAACTATGTCTAAGAAAAAACACTTATGAAGGTGTTGTATTCCCCAGAATTACAAAGAATGGTGTTGCTCTCCAATGCGGGCACCGCCAGGGGGCCCTCAAAGAGCCTTTTGGAAAAAACCAAATGGCAGGACAAGAACACTCATGATAAAAGTTCCAAGCCCTCATAGTACCACACATTGAAGCTGTGAGGGTTATTAGAAGCTCCATTTTCATAGAGTTTCTAATTTTTCCCATAGCCCCAAGGACGAGCACTACTCCGGAAAAGGGATAGTCAATGAAGCAACAGTACCCATGGATAATTTAGGATACAAGAATAAGAATGGTATGCATCATTCAAGAAAGCTATAATGGTGCATGAAGGAGCTAGAGTCATAAAAGTGCAAGGATAATGGAGCAAAATTCCCCAACTAAACGATGTGATTCTGCATCCAAAACAGTCATAATTCAGCCATGTAGAAGGACATTCATAAGGGGCAGCTACTTTTCCATCATGGATGCATAAAAAATGTACCAAACATAAGTCAATATATGGGCATATGTTATTAAAGATTTAGTGATAGCTTCCATCATGAAAGAGATGTTAAAATAGAGAATGACTGTAACATGCCATAATATTCAAGGAATGGAGCAACAACACCATGCCACAACATTACAAATGAAGGTCACACATTCAAAGCCCCATGATCAAAGAGTTGATACAAAGATAAACAAAGAGAAATAGTATAGGCCATGAATCCATGCATTTTCCATATACAAAAACAATAGTATTTCAACATTTTTTAATTACAAATGCTTCAAACTAATCTATTTTTTAAGGGAAAATGCAGAGGGAAATAAATGAAGAAGAAGACTAGTGATGCTTCCCTAGCCACAGGTTCTCAGATCACATAGAAAATACATCTAGGATTCAAAAGTAATGATATCTCAGATAATGCCAATAGAATCACAATATTATGGTGTCCCATGCTATGGAGTCAAAGCAACAATAAAGACACAGATACTCATGGCCTCAAAGAAAAACAACAAGCTTTCAAAACATTTTTACAAACTTTGGGACAAGTTTAGTAACGTTAGCATGCTCTAATATAATCCTTTTACCATAGATTTCAATAAATGCATATCAAAGAGAAAATTTAGCATTATGGAACCTCATGCTATGGAATTAGAACAACAATAAAGACTAACAAACAATAATGATTCCCTACCATAGACATAACCATGCTCAAAATAGCAAGCATTGCAACTCACGACCTCAAGAAAAACAATGATATCTCAGAAAAGAACAACAATCAATTGAGTAGATTTAAAAACACATGAATGCTCTAATCAAGAAATATATATGCAGAGAAGAAACGGTTCGAGCTATGTGACAAGAATAAAATGCAGACATGGAAGGCATGACATCATGTATCTAGTAAAAAACAAATAAGAAATGATAACAATGATCACCTACCTTGATGTTTTATGCAACTAAACTTGCCATTTTCAAGCTCCAGATCCACAGAAAGCTCGGTCCAAAGAGAAACCTTCCACAAATAGTGTCTTTCTTCCCTTTCAAAGAGCAGTTAGGGCATCAAGCTCAAAGTCATTTGATGCAAACTGGTGTGAAAAGTGCTGAAGGCCGATTAGGGTATACTCTTATGTTTTCATAACATATGCTAAGGTGGGGTAGGTTAAGTATTATAGCATATAGTTAAAATTTTAATCTTGGATATGATTAAAGGTTTAAAAAATGGAGCCTTTTATCAATATTTTAAAGAAATTCATTTAAGGGAAAAATTAAAAGAAATGTAAACATGACCCCTAAGAACCTAGGTGTTATTCTAGTTTGATAGTATGTTTCCTATGAATTATTTTATTGGGGGATCATTGTTTAATTAAAATGGGATGTTTTAAATGTAAAATCACGCAATTATTAATGTAAAATATTTTACATGTGATGTTTGTCATTTTGTCAAATATTACCTACCAAGCATGATTAGGGGAAGATTAGATTTGATTTGGGAAGGCCTTTTAAGGAATAAATTCTAAAGGTCTCCTCATTTCACCACCTATAAATCTGGGGTACCTGACATTTGGATATGAGAAACATATCCTATGGAGCTGAATTTAGATTCAGAGATTCTTACCTTTCTCAGTTCTGGATTTGGTGGAGGCAGTCATGGAATTCCAGATTTCACGGAGATGTAGATTCTTGGGCTCTCACCTATTTATACCTCTCACATTTTGTGATTGAGGTAGTTCTTGCATCCTATCTCATTTTGAGATATGTTTGTTTGTAGCTCTTGGAGAAACATATTGTTCTTTGGCTCCTTTTGATTGAATGCATAGCAGTTGTCCTTCTTGTCCTATCGATTTATGAGTTGCTTAGTGAGTAATGTGTCAAAGTTATTGTGATTAGTTTAATCCTTTACTTGATATTTCTTCTTATCTAAAGGTTTAAGAAACACATATTATTTCCTGACGTCTTAATTTGTGTGCGCTTATAAGTATTTTGGGTTGTGGAACTCATTTTCCCTTCTCATTTACAATCTGCACCTTATTATTCTTAAAAAAACAATACTATAAGTAGGGTAAAGTTGTGAAGTTCTGAGTAATGTTTTCGTCATATTGTGAGTGTATTTGCAATATGTGGATCTTTCAAGTTTGGTGAATCACCTCAGTTTCATTTCCAATTATTTCAAATTAATGCATTCTCTACCATTTTCCTCCATAAGTTTAGTTCATTTTTAAGGTGATTCAAGGGAAGCTGACCCTTAACCCAGAGGTTTAATTTCATCATAGGTCACCCACAACATGAAAGTATTCCCATGTTTCACAGGATAGCTAAGTTTCATACTTAGCGTTTGGGTGAAATCCTTAGTGACAACAATTACATGTGACTGACGTGTGTTAAGTAGGATGGATGGTAATAGTCATGCAAGCTATCTCTATATATGGTACTAGCAGTGTGTGATGCAGGATGTGACTGAAATTAGGTGCACCCATGTGGTTTTTAATGTATACTTATGTATGATTTATACGAGGGACCTATATAATTATATGAATTAAGAATGTATTACCTGGTGTATGATGTGGCTGATGACATATGCATGTGATTAATTGTGATGCCTAACACTAAATAGAATGAGTGTTATTAAGATGATAAATAACTCAATGAATATGAATGCAATGCACCTAAATGAACAATGAACTGAATGTAATAAACCTAATGCAAGTGATATGTACCTGATTATGAGGCACTAAATCCAATTTGATGATACACAAATATAAGAAGCCTATTAATGGCTTGCATGTGCAGATACCAGTCCCACATAACATTAATGTTAAGGTATAGCTTACCCTCTCATAGTATTAGAAATGTAAACAAAAAACATGTGGAATTTAAATGTCAAAGAAAATGAAAATAAATGAGTCCTAATGAAAATTAGAATGAACCGAAATGACCTAAGATGCAAAGAACTCAATGAGTTACTCACAAAAAAACTTTATCTAAGGGGAAAAGAAAGACTTAGGACACATGTGCACACCCATAACTATAAATATTAGGGAGAAATTGATAGAGTATAGAAAATGTGTACACCCTAATCATAGAGATCAGGGAATAACACACATAGGGTAGGTGATGGAAGGAATATGGTATGGGAGGGATTGAGGGGAACAAGCTTGAGATAGAGAAACATAAAAGGGAGTTGTCATGTAGTGAAAACTTTTTTTGATTTAGCACTGTTGAGGACCTACTAAGTTATGATGAACCAAGGCTATGTCATAAATTGTGCATAGACTAATACAAGTAGAAAAAGGTTAGTCTAACATCCTACAAAGCCACATGAGACTTTGGTGGATACAAGGCTAGAAAATGCACAAGAAAATGACATGCTCCAATGTGAAATATGACCACATGGATCATATGTAGGAACAAAAAAGGGACACATCTACACACATGCACATAGAAAAGAAAGAAATACCTTTCCCATAGTTTCATCACTCATAGAACACCATGATATAAAGTATTGTGGAAACCAAAAGAAGGTAAACCAATGAAGCTAAAGATAAAAGATAAACATGGATAAAAAGAATCAATGCCACAATTATTGTATCAAATATCTTTGTACAAAGGGTGACAAACAAACAAGATTGAATTGGTTTATTTGAGGAAGGATACATCCTACAAAGAGTAATGATTGAATGAAAGATTAACTAGCACTTTTTACAAAAGGTACCTAGGATGACGAGGATGAAAATAACCCTCAAGGATAATTGTTGAAGTACTAGTTGAATAGGGACAAAGGACTTGATGACACACAAATGACATGACACCACAAATGGGAGATAAAGGCATTGTAAGTAAAAATGAGCCTAGGCAGAGATGAAACTGGTAGGAATCTACAAGACAAAATGACTGGACACTATATACAATCAATAATTATAAAGTCCAGGAATTGAGATAGTAGAACGATGTCATGATGTACACACAATGGAGGTTCACCTAGGTAACATGGATGAATGAAGGAGAGACAAGATGAATGAAATTGGGATGGAAATTATTCAAATATTCTCTAGTTTAGATTTCAATTACATGTTCCTTCTATGAATTGAATCTATTGAATTTTATAATCATGATAATGAAAATGATTTGAGCTTTTGTCTTTTCATTCTTTGTAGTCCAATCTAAATGCATGCGATATGATAGGGACTATCTAGGAAATGGGTGAAGAGATGTAATGTAATTAGGATGAAGGTGGATGTAGATGGAAGCTTGAGATAATGAAAGTGAAATAAGGACCTAAAGGATAATGGAAAGACCCTTTATCTGTGGTGCATGTTTCTAAGTTTTCACCACATGTACTTATCCAAGGCTGCAAAGGAAGTGGTTTTCACCATGGGGAAACTTTGAAAAGTGAGGCACACTGCTATGATTAATGCACATAACTTCTTTAGAGGAATGATTTTGATGGAATCAATCAAAATTTCTCCTTCTGGTATAGACAAATGATATGCCTCAAAAACATATTTTATTGTAATTACATAGGAACCAAGCCATTTGTGTTCAAATTTACATTGATTCTCAGAGTCTTTCTACAGTCTTTGATTATCTTTTAGGACTAGGTCTTCCACTTGAAACTAATGAGGGAGGTTTCTCTTTTTATAGATCATGTTCTAATAAACTAGCACGTAGTTGTAGGCTCTTTGCCTCTTCTCATCCAATAGATCCAACTATGTGAGTTTTGCAACATGATAGTCATCATTGGTAACCAAATTTTTGAGGGACATGTGTAGGGATGAAATTTCAACCTCAATTGGTGAGAAAAATTCAAAATCATAGACTAGGGAAGATGGGTTAGCGCTTGTGGGAATGTGATTGGATGTGTAGGAGGCCCAAAGGAAAAGATTAGATGGTGGTTCCAATCATGGCCAATATGACATATATTCATCTTGAGGATTTTTAGAAGGGTTTTATTGGTTGCCTCAACTTGGACATTTCCTTAGAGATAGTATGGAGTGGAAAAGTGGTGTTGGATTTGAAATTTTTCACAATGCTTTTTAACTTCTAGTTCTTTAAGGGGGTTCTGTTATAAATTATGATAGTAGAGGGGTTACCATAATAAAAAATGAGATGGTAGAGGATAAATTTAAATATTTGGACATTGTTGATCCATATTTTTACACTAAGGAAGGTAAAAATCCTTCTGGGAATTTTAGTGACTGGGGGACAATATGCGAAATACTAAGCGACCTTTGAGATTGATAAGATGAATCTTTATAAATCTAGTTTGAGGGAAAGGGGAAGAAATACTACAAATAAAAATATAAATCTAAGGCTTGTTGAATATGAAAGATGATTGAGAGGGGGGATTAATTATTTTTCCACAAATAATAACTTTAAACACCTTTAATAAGTTCCACCAAACTTACTTAAAATTTTTAATCATTGAAGGATATGAACATGAAAAGAACAAAAAACATAAACACATGAAACACTAGATTAATGCAGAAAACCCTATGAAAGGAAAAACCAAAGAGAAGATTATTCTCAAATATATGAACACTGGTTAAGGTGGATTATGAGAAAGTCTCATTACTAGAGGCTCACTGCCAAAGGGCTCATTACTTGAAGACGGTTCACTGCCCAGATGAAGAAGGATTAGAGAGAATAGATCCACTAATGATATACAACCAAAACACAACTAAAAGATCTATAGTCACCTTCAACTCACTACATACAATAGCTAACACATTGAATTTGACACTGCTCTAAACAACACTTCACACTTAACTTATGAAATCAGAGAGACAAATCCTTTTTTATACATCCTCATCACACATACATGCACAACTTTCACACAAATACACATATTAAACTCACATCCATGAATGATTCATCATTTATTTATACTAAATTTGCATTTAAAATATACCATTGCTGGCTATGCAAGGGTTGAACAATATTTGAATTAGGTCAGAAATAAACATTCCCATGGGGTGGTCCCACAATAGTGTGTCCCACTTTTTTGAACCACTTGATTTTTGCTGAAATTACACATTTATAAAAAAATATGATGATTTAAGCCTTGAGAGGTCCCATTTGAAGGAGTAAATTGAAAATGGTTAGATAAAATCCTCTTGCATCAAACTCTCTTTGGTATAATCTATATACTCCTCACTTACACTTGTAATCGAGTCTCCTTTGCACCCATCAAAATGTTGTCAAAAAATCACTTTGACATTAAATTTCTGCGGGATCAAATGAATTCATTTGACCAACCCAAATACAAGATGATAGTACTCAGAGAAATCTTATCAATGATTGTGAATTTTATATATATTGGGTTTATTATGAATTTTTTTTTATAAGTTTTACTAAACATAGGTAGTTTGACCATTTAGCAACTTCTCTGTTTGACATTTCAGGAAAAATAGTAAATTAGGAAAAAAAATTATGAAAAATATCTAGGAAATAGGTATTTATGTTACCTTTCTATCAAAAAAATTAAAAATGAATTTTGATATATACATATCAAGTTAGAGCGATCCAAATGAACCTATGTCCAAATTACAGTTAGTGTCACTTCATAACTTAATAAACTATACAATATTCAACCAAACTAAATGAAACCAATTGGATTATCTAGATATTTAAAAAAAAAAAAAAACTTAAAAAGAATTATATTCTTATCAATTTTATAAAAAAAGGTTATGTTGATCAAAGTGAGTATCACTCCTAAAAAATGCTGATTTTCAGACAAACAAAATTTTGAAGGAGAAGGAAAAATGGATACAAGCCAGCCAAAAAATATTTAAGAAATATATTTAGAAACTAGAAACAAAATTATAAAAGTCACTAGTTTACATCATCTTCAAATTCTTAATGGTTTTGCAAAAATATGTGTTCGAAAGTGAAGTTTGTTTTTTCAAAATGTTCGTTTTAGTGTAAAAGTTGGCCAAAAAGTGGGACACAGTTTTGTGGGATCACTCCATGATGGGGAAGAATGCAAATTGGACCAAAAAATACCTTAATTGAGACAAACCTAGAGTAGAAACACCATCAAACTTTGAAACCATGTCTTCGAAGCCTAAAATATCATGATAAATACAATGAATGAAGCTAAGAACATTAATACCTTATTTCCAAAATTTCACCATGAGACACCATTTCATAGAGAAATGCAAAGCACACATTTCATAGATAAAATAATGTCAGTCACAAACATAATCAGAAAAATATCAAATTCATTGCATTGCATTCTGAACCATAATAAATTGAATCCAAAAATTCCAAACTATTCTTAACAACATATCTAAATCTCACCAACAAATTTGCAACATAGAGAATACGCAGAGAAAAATCCTCATCACGACTACATAGAAAGTATATTGACATTAATGCAACAATGTGTTGACATCAATGACAACCATACCAAAATGAACATACTGAATCAATTTTTATCCAAACCCGCTCATTCTTCTCAATAATGCAATAATCTTCCCCTTTTTCATTGATAGAAACACATCACTGACATGAACTTACTCTCCCATTTGGGACATTCTTCAAATATAATTTCACTCTCCCCTTTTGACATCAATGGAAAAGGCCAAATATGTATATCAATTAATCATTCATCTCAACTCCCCCTGGGATATACAATTCATTTGATAATAATACTTAGATCCCCTAAGAGGTAGCCACAATGATTAGTCTAGACCAAATATATGCTTGAAGTTTAATGGACTAATGCATGACCATATAGATTTAGCTCTCACGAGGGGAAATCAACCTTAACTTCTCCTAGATATATTTAAAAGTATCCTTAGAGAGTGCCTTCATGAAAATATCAACAATTTGTTCTTTTGTAAGTACATAGTCAAGCACTATATTCTCCAAAATATTTTCCCTCAAAAAGTGGTACTAGATAGAAATGTGTTTTGTCCTTGAATGTAGTAAAAAATTATTTCAAATGTCTATTGCACTGGTATTATCACATAATATATAAATAGGATCATCAAAAATTATTCTAATATATTTCAATATTTTTCTCATCCAAAGTATCTATGTGCAACATGAAGTAGAAAGAATATATTTTGCTTCATCAGTAGATAGAGACACTGAGTGATTCTTGTTTCTTACTTGACTAATCGACCAACCTAGGTCCAAGGAAAAATGCACCTACACTTGTACTATTCCTATCATCCACACTGATGAACTATAACTAATTTAATGTTTGAAGATGATAAGTTGATGATCACCAAGATGCAAAAGTGAATGCAAGACATTAAATCAGTTAATGTATTGTATTGTCATTGATGTCAACTTGATATAATCTGATTGGTCATACACATATTGTCATAGACTTCAAGAGATAAAGAGACAAAGTTTATGTTATTGGTACAACATAAATGTCAGTATACACTGAGTGACAATAAATAATGACGGACAGTGCACACCGATAGATAGTATAAACCGAGCATCACAGTAATCGAGCAAGCGTTACCGAGAAAGTGTCATCGAGAAGTTCATAGTATATACCAAGCACTGTGCTAACCAAGCAAGTGGTTACTGAGAAAGATCTATTTACCGAGCGTAACTGAAGTCAATGACCGAGCTAACTAAAGTTGATCACCGATCATAACTGAAGATAAAGAATGACAAAAAAACTTAGCTGGTTGGAGCTATATTTAGATTGACTGGTTGATTTCTTTATTCTTATCGATTAGTTGAACTAAAGAAAATAAGAGATTTAAAACACATTTTATTCACAGATAACAAGGAGAGATTTATAGAATAAAATTGAAGGAGAGATTTACGGATTAAAGCAAGCATGGTGAGCTTTACGGATCAAGAAGTAATCTATGACAAAAACAAGGAAGATTGAAGTGGATTATCATGTCTATATAAAGAGACAAGTAATTCATTATGAAAAAAGGAATGCTAAGTATAATTCTGGTGAAGATAGAAGTCTTCATGTAGATCTGATCATACAGGCTGAAGAACAAAGCCAAAGAGTTATGTAGACACAGATCAACAGAGGACAAAGCATTCACCAAGCAGAACAAAGAGGGGAGCAAAGGAATTGAAGAGAATATTGATCATAGAGGTATTATTGGACTAAAAATAGATCTAAAAATCTACAAGTTAAAGTTGTAATATTGAACATATCATTTACTATATCATTTTAACCATTGATTCAAAAAATCTCTTAACTGAGTGGGATTTAACCATCCTTAATGTATTGAGATACTCAAGAGTATCAAAAGGTTTTCTTTTTGACAACATAGTGAATGCTAGGTCAAAAGACAAACTGTTAGTTTTTAAACCTCTAACAAGGTCACACTTAACCACATGTTTGTAACCTTTAACAGGGTTTGCTCTTCACCAAGCTCAATTCAGAAGAGTGAAAATTTTGGGTTACCTGTCCCAAGTGGTTTTCCCATTAACAGGGTTTCCACGTTAAAATCCATGTGTCAAATGTGTATTTCTTTTTTTGCATTGATAGTTTACTTTACACATTACTAAAACTGGATTGTTTGGTAAACACTAAGTTTAATTGCTGCTACTCGGTAAAAGCTAGAAAAAGAAAAATAGTATATCTTACCGAGCAGTATATATTTGCTAAAGTTATTTAAGGCATTCATCTTGATGAACTAAAAGATAAATAGAGGATATTATATTTGAGATAAAAATATTTGGTTGAGTTTTTGGAATTATTTTTAAGGCCACTGATTCACCCCCCCTCTCAGTTATTCTAATAATTAGTATCAGAGCTTGGGTGCTTGGAAGAGAGTTTAAAGACTCAAGCTAAAGATCACAAGATGAGTAAAGGGATGTGCCTAAGTTGGACAAAGACAACTTTGCATCATGGCAAAGCACGATAAGACTTCATCTATCATGTATTGGAAATAATGTCACACAATACTTGGATACTAAATATGTTGCACCTACTGGACCTCTAAGTGTTGATCATTTAAGAGATAAACATGAACACAATTCTATGATGATAGAACTTGCTTCTTCACTATTCGATGCTGAATTTAAAGATGTGAAATCTTGCACCACTGCAAAGCAAATGTGGGACAAATTCAAGCTAGTACATGGAGGAGATACAAATGTGCTGAGAGATAAAGATGAAAGCCCAAGAGGAAATTTTGATGACCTAAGAATGAAAGAAGGAGAGAACATCACTCAGTATAGTAGCAAAATCAAATAAATTGTTAATGCTATCCAAGGAGTAGGAGGAGTACTTGAGGAAGAATTAGTTGTAAGTAAAATTCTAAGTACCTTATTGCCTGTTTATGCTATAAGAGTATCTGCAATTCAAGAAATGAGAGTTGTAGAAAATAACAATGTTACTCTTGATAGTTTGATTGGTAGACTCATTTCATTTGAGATGAACAACTATGACAATAATGTCTTACCAACTATTGAGTAAGCATTAAAATCTTCTCTAAAAATAAGAAAATCTAGTCATAAATACACTATGAGAAATTATAGTGATGAACAAGAAATTGATGAACTTGAAGCACTAATGGCTAGAAGATTACATATAGGTAAAGGAAGATACAAAGGTAAATTACCATTGGTCTATTTTAATTGCAAAGAAATTGGAGTTTTTGCTGCTAGATGCCCTAACAAGAGAAAGGATGAAAGAAACAATGACAAATCTTATGAAAAGAAGTTTGACAGAAGTGATGACCGAGACTATAGAAAAAACTGACACTCTGACAAAAGAGATAACCAAGACTACAAGGACAAAGGAAAGAAGGCTTGTTACCTAGTTGAGAAAAAAGCTGAAAATACTGACACTGAGTCTGATGAAGATGTTGAGGTAGTATTTGTTGCTATGAAGGATGATTCAGATGAAGAAGAAAGGTATGTTGAAACTACACTCATATCTAAAGTTAGCAAAAATTATGTTTGGATTATTGATAGTGGTTGTACTCACCACATGACTGGAGATAAGGAAAATTTTGAAACTTTTGAATATTATAATGGTGGATCAATTAGGATGGGTAATGACTCACCTTTCCCATTTGAAGGAAAAGGAACCATCATGTTGAATAATACGATTAGATGTGAAAACACATATTGGGTGAAAGGACTTAACTATAATCTATTGAGTGTTTCACAGCTGAACAACACAGGACACCGAGTTGCATTTGAGAACAAAAAGGCAAAGATATATAATGGAATAGGAAAGTTGATCGGTACTGGAGAAAAAACAAAAGGTAATCTATTCTATCTTGAAAATACTGAGACCACTTTTTTATTGGCTAGAAATGAATATTTTTGGTTGTGGCATAAAAGGTTATGTCATGTGAATTTTGACAACATGGTTAAGATAAGTAAGAAAAGAAAAGTAAGCGACTTACCGAGTATGTCAAAATGTGACCATGTCATGTGCAAGAATTGTCAAAAAGGAACAATGAAAAATTCTAGTTTCAAGAGAAAAACATACACATCTAATGTTATTCTAGAGTTAGTCCATACTCACTTATGTGGACCAATGAGAACAAAGAGATATTATGGTGATAGATACTTTATTATATTTGTTGATGACTATTCTAGGATGATGACTGTCATGTTCTTAAAAGAGAAATCTGAAGCATTTAAGATGTTCAAATGGTATAAAGCTAAAGTTGAAAAACAAAGTGGAAAAGAACTAAAATGTTTAAGGTCAGATAAAGGAGGAGAATTTATTTCTGATGAATTCACTAACTTTTGTAATGAGCATGGGATCACAAGATAGGTTTTTGCACTGAGAACACCGCAACAAAATGGGATTGCTGAAAGAAGGAATAGATCAATTGTTGATTGTGCCAGAACACCAATGATTGAAAAAGGCATCACACAAACATTCTATAGAGAAGCTGTAAGTACTGCTGTCTATACACTAAACCTGTTGGAAGTACAATATTGGGAAAGCAAGATACTGAGGGGGGGGGGTGAATTAGATCTTAAAACTTAATCACTTAAAAAAAATTGATCCACATTCATACATATATGAATTTAATGTAACATCAGATAGCATCCACAACATGAAATATATAATCCATAACACAAAATTTTGGTAACCCAGAAACCCAAATAGGTAAAACTGGGGTGGGGTTATACCCACAAAATCTTCAATACTGCAGCAATAAAGTGTGCCTGTTAGGGCTACACGAGTTTTGATTACAAAATACAATCTACCTAGTTAAAGGTTCTTTTGGTTAAGAACTAAAGATCATTACAATCTACCTTGTGAAAGGATATCAACTTACAATAAAGTAAGCACTCGAATAAGAGATTTAAAGAAGGTCTGTTAGAACCACTCTGTTAAGAGATTTCACCTGATACACTTTTTAGAATGTTTCAAGTAGCGATCCTTCGTTATGCACTCAGATGCTAATGATGGATCTTCTCTTTTCAATACCTTCTGTGATCTCACAATCTGATATGTCTTTTCTCTCCTATTCACTGCTCTGTCACTCTGCTTGATCTAAGATTCTTCAAAAAATAACTCACTATTAATCTCTTATGAGAACATAACCCTTCTCTTCATCCCTTTCTAATAGGGTTAGAAGCAATCTTATATGTCTTTTTAGATTTGTTAGCGAGATCTAGATCAACGATCAAGATCTAATATTTATGCCTCCAAGGCATTCCAATTTTTTGATTGGCTCCATGCCATGCATAGGATAAAATAATTAAATGTGTAAATAACTCTGTAGATAAATATTAAATGCTTACATATGTCGGCCCAAAGCTCATACAAGTCAGCCTAAACATTGTACCTCAAAGTTTGAATCAATCCTGACATGTATGCAAAAACTGTTCTGCTCGACACTTAACATCTCTATCGCTCGACACTTAAATATTCTACTCAGCTCGACATGATGTAACTCGGCAACCTGTATACTTTCTTAGCAATGTTGTTTAGCCTTGAATTATTTTAGCTCGGCCACAGTGATAACCAACTAAAATTGCCTAAGTAAATGACTAAGTGTTGGTCACTAATCATCAACAAAACTTAGGGATTAACAATCTCCCCCTTTGATATTAGTGGCAAAAACACACTTATCATTT
>MU225042.1:282046-303238 GCA_018584345.1 Thuja plicata | reverse complement strand
TCCCCCTTGTTTTTGTCACTGATTGCAGGTGGGGTTAAGTTGTACTTATCCAAAAACTATTTATGAAGTTGTAAGGTGGAAGAAAATGCAGTGTCCCAACTGTCCTTAACAAACTTCATAACCTCTAATTTGACTTCTAGCTCGGCAGTTAGACTCACTAAAATTTTTGCAGTAGAGAGATCTAAATTTCTCTTAACCAATTCTTTTGCAGCTGAAAGTTATTTTTAAATTACCTCCAGATGAGGTATCAAGTTTGTCTAAATAGTAATCAATTTGGCCCTTTTCCGACCATCTTCAGCCATGAGCTCGGCTATTCTCCTTTGTGCATTAGTCAATCTGTTAAAATGTAAGGAGATAGTGCTAGCATCCATACTCAGTGAACTCCCAGTTGACTTCAAGTCTAATTGAAATTTCTCTATAGCTTGTAGATTATCCTTTGTGAAGAATTCTACATCACATAACTTCTTATACAAAGAATAAACATTAGTTGCAACTTCCTCCAAAATTTCTACAAGAGAAGAAATTAAGCTCAACCTGCTTTATCACAATCTCTTCTGAGATTTTTTCTAGTACTTTGTTCTCGAATTTCCTCTTAGACCATTGCAATAACTTCTCATTTCATTCAATTTTGTCATCATTTACCTTCTGCACAATATGAACTAACTTTTTAAGAATGGGAGCTTGAGGATTTTCATCTTCCATGTCAAAATATTTTACAAATATATCCTTGATGTCATGTAACACCTGCTTTTTCTTATGCTCTCTTTTCATTTCTTCCTGCCTTTTCTTCCTCTTGAGTAATTCTTGAAGAGTCTCAATGTGTTCATAAGATAAAACATTGGGATCCCATTATGGAATCACAATTACTTAATCCAATGTGACATTAAGAGTAGGAGACTTCTTCTTCATAACTTTCCTCCTCTTAAATTCAGGTGAGCTACTGCTCAGCTTTGTTTACTCAATACCTTTTCCTGTGTCAGTAGCAGTCACCATTACATCTTCCAATTCAGTCAAAATTGCCTGTTGATCAGGCATACCTCCTGTTTT
Source organism: Thuja plicata (assembly GCA_018584345.1). NCBI lineage: Eukaryota > Viridiplantae > Streptophyta > Pinopsida > Cupressales > Cupressaceae > Thuja > Thuja plicata. Next base: position 302,191 of record MU225042.1, on the reverse strand, counting down.
AGGTCCAGTGGGAGTAGATGATGCAGATTGTGGTAAATCAACCAACACTTGCACTTCCTCTTGTTCCTTAGGCTCATTTTCAGTATCCCTCATCTCCTCTCAACTATCTAAAACTGTTTTCACAACCTCTAAAATAGGTGGATTTTGTGTATTTACCTCTTGTTCATTTGTCTTCTCCTTCTCTGCTTCCTTTTGTTCAATTTTATCTTCAGGTTTCTCTTGAGTTTTCTCTTTATCTTTCTCTATACTCTTCTCTCCTTCAACCTCAGTAGCCTTAATAGGCGATTCTATACTTGTATCTCTTGGCTCATCTTGACCCTTGACATTCAAATTGCTAGAGTCATCAATTGTGTTATCAATTGGACTGTCTGCTGTCAAATCAACAATGTTTACTATATCTATTTGTTCTTTTGGTTCTACTTCAGTCTTGTCAGGCTCAGTAGCAATTTTCTCTTTTTCTTTCTATGCTGCAGGGGTGGTTTCAACTTCTTTATCCTTATGCTCAAATGTTCCTTCATCAGTCTTCTTCTTTTGTGGAGCTACCAATCCAAAGATTTCCTTCCATATCCTAGTACTCTACTGTAATACACTTTAAATATCATTTTTAAAAACAATATATCCTCTAAGTTTAGGTATGAATTTATGCTTGTACTCCTCAACAAATTTAGCTCTCTATTTCTTAGTCAGCTTAGGGAAGACCTTAGCTAATGTACCTTCTCTAATCTATCTCTTAGTAGTAAGTGCAAATTCCCATTTGATAGATAGAAACTCATATAGGTCAGTCAGCACATTGTTTCCTATCTCTATAGGAGTTAACTTGAAAATGCTCAACATATCTAGTAGAGCTTCTTGAACTTTATGCTTATCTTCTACATTCAATTTCTCATACTTGATAAAATTAAAACTAGATAACCCTGCATAATTCCTCAAATTATCACATACCTCATTAATATCAGTGGGTCTTTTTAATGGTGCAATTGGTATGTTGCTAGGTTCATCAGTTTCAGTCTTTTCTTCATCACTTTCTGGATCCAAATGTAGTTTCCTTCTTGGTCTCTTTACTTGTAGTCTTGACACAACCTTTGTTGCAAATTGAGTCTTTGATCCAGAACTACTCTCTCCAACCTTCTTCTTTGCATATAATTTTTTTTGCACTACTGGAGATGTAACAATAGATGTCCTTGTCCTTGGACAATTGGAAATGGGAGGGGTAACTTTAGGTTTTTCTTAGCTAGGCTTAGTTACCTTGGCTACTGCTGGTTTCTTTCCTTTTGCCTTAACATGAATCTCTTCTTTAGATTCACTTACTTCTTCTTCTTCTTCTTCTTCTTCTTCTTCTTCTTCTTCTTCAAATATATCTTCTCCTTGTCCAGTAGATAGGCCTAGAGGTGCATCCTCTGGCTCCTCATCACTCGGCAATCCAACCATTTTATTTAGATTCTTCATAATATTTTTCCTCTTTCTCTCCATGGTTCTTGCCTTTAGATTCATAGATATCTTTACCTTAGCTTCATCATAATTTCCAAATCTCTTTGCTGTTGTATCAGTCTCCTCTGCTAGGAGTGCTGTTATAGCTAGTGATGTTTCATCAATGTTAACTTCATAGGGAAATGGTTCTAGCCATGATACCCTAGGTGTCACAGCCTGAATGTATGTATAATCTGTGTCAAATAGAAAACATATATCCTCGTAGTGCTTTTCAACTAGTGAACTAGGAATTCTAGTCCTCAACCTCATTCTCTTTTTGAATTCCACAAAGTAGTTTCCCATAATACTATTGAAATTACTGCCTAATTGCTAAATACATTCACTAATCTACACAGTAATAGGTCTATCCTTCTTCCAAACAATATTTCCCAATGTAGGAAATGAATTCTATACATAGAAGAATATGCAAACTAGTAAGGAACCAAACTTACATGATGAGCTCTTATCTTTTCTAATCGATAATAGATTCTTGGCTAGTTGCGTCAACTGTAGCTCGACAAGGTCGTAGGTGTGATTCTTTTTAAATATCTTCTATGCTTGGTCCACAGTTGTGCAGGGAACACTATCCAGTTGGATCGACTGATAGAACTTATGTGCAATCACTCTCACTACAAAGTCCAGTTCTAAATCTTCAATTGTAGAGATAGTCATACCTCTGTTGTTCCAGATAGCTCCTGTGTTAGCTGCTATATCTTCCTTACTTTGATCTCTCATCGTCCATTTTCTGCTGACAATAGGATATCCAGTTACTCAATGAATAATGTCTTTAGTGATCCTAACTGGTCCATTGTCCAGCCACATATGCATATCATGAACTTGGCTTAGAACAACCTTAATCCATTCAACTTTGAAGTCTGGTGGAAAATCTAGGGCACGAGTTAACCCTTTGTCATCTAAACGCTTGAATTTGTCCTTCAAAACTCCATTTTTGCACAAATTGTTGTAGGATTTCCTCAATTCACTTTGACCTACTTCTCCAATCTTAACCATGTAACAAGATCTAACATCGTGGATCATGAGTACCTTTGGTGGAATAGATGAGAGGGCTCCATTCATATCACCTAAAATTGTACCTTCAAGAATGGCTCGGAAGTTAGGAGGTGCACACGCATCACTTCTCACCAGCTGAACTTGCTTCAGCTCCTTCTCCATAACCTTGACTGGTGCGAAAGAACTTGCAGCCATAATCTCTGAAGTTAGGGTTCAAAAATGAAGAACATGGTATCTTGGCAAGTAGCACTTCACACTGTTCACCTTAGGGTTGCCAACAATACGCTGGAAAGATCTTCGATACAAACTTCGCTAAGATCAATTCTACAACTTCTTTAGTCACTCCATAAATACTAAAAATCGCAAGGTAAAATGAAGAACAAATGGTTCATCCTTATATAGACTCGAAAGGTCAAGGAGGTAAGCAATAAATGCTCTACCCATTGGGTTAGTGCAAACCAGCTGTCATTGGCTGACTAATGCAACTTGCATATGACTTGGCTTACCATACTTAGCCATCACAAAACTTACTCAGCCAACCAGCTCGACACCTATAGTACAGTTAACTCTTCTCGCCATTTGTCACAAACATGTCCTGGTGCATCTCAACATATGAAAATATGGACTTTGGCACATTTACATATTAGGAACTGATATAAGATTTGAAATTTAAATGCAGTTCCTTACATACCTCTATTGCTCAGATAGAGATGGTGTGATCTCCTAATCCATTGGATTGGGTGACCTCAGCTTCAGTAGTTTCACTGCTGCTCAGCTCTATTTTCCTTACCCATGTCTGGTTCATCTATGCTCTAATTTCCTCAACAGTAGGATTAGGTACTCTTGTCCTACACTCTCTCTTAGTGTGACCAATCTTAAAACAACTAAAGAAAAATAGGCTTCCATTCATCCAACTCTTAGATTTTCCTTTGAAATCTGTCTTTAAGCAATATTCAGGTGCATGTCCATATTCTTCACAGTAATGACAACTTTGCCTTGTGTTATAATCCCAATTGTAAGTGTTGCCTTTCCTAGGTGATTTTGTTTGTGTCTTAGATGTCCATTACTGTTTAGCATTGGATCTACAATATTGTGCTTTATGACCATATTTCTGACACTTGTAACAATAACCATTGAATCTTGGTTTGGGAGGTGCATCATTTTCTTCAGCCCAACATTCATGTGCTTTATGTCCAAACTTCTTACAATTAAAACAGTAACCATTGAACTTAGGTTTAGGATTGGACTTACCTTTCTTGCTTCAACAAATGTTTGCTATATGACCTAGTTTTCCAAAGTGGTGGAAAACATGTTTGTTGTTCTTTGTCTTTGCATTCCTCCTTTCACCATTCTTTGATGATTCTCCTTTCTCAGTAGATGTCTTTGGTTCAGTGTGACCTAATCAAGAAGAATCTTTTGGTCTTCTTGATGCTTCCATCAGATTCTCAAAGTGAGTGAAAGCTTCATTAGGTTTATTCAACCTTTCATTCAGTTCCTTCTCAGATCTCAAATCATCTTTCAATTGATTGTTCTCAGATCTCAGATTCATCATTTCCATATCTTTCCTACTAATCTCCTGATTTTAAAGTAGAAGTTGATTTTCCATGTCAACCTGATTGATTGTCATCATTTGCACATCATCTTTCCTTTCATCAAGTCTGACAGTTATCAACCTTTTATCTTCTTCTTCCATATCTTTTTCATCTTTAGCTTTCTTCTTTTGTTCCACTACTTCACATAGTCCTCTTTTCTACATTTCTTGTTCTCTTTTTGGGTTCCTGACTTCTTCACACAGTACATTGTTCTTTTCCAGTAGATCTGCAATTGCTGCATCGCTCTCAGTAGAATCTCCATTCTAAAATAGATTTGCAGTGTCATCTTCTTGATAATGAGTATCATTCATTTGTTTGGCCAAATCTTTCCTAGATGTTAATGACTTCCTCAATTCCTGTCTAGCTATCTCAAGTTGATGTAATGCTAGCTGAATCTCAATCTTTCGATTCTCAATGACTTTACCCAACTTGTAAACCTCCATCTTAAGATCTATACTCACAAGTTGATTTAAATATTTTATAGGAGAACAGTGCTCTGATACCAATTGTTGGGAGTACAATATTGGGAAAGAAAGATACTAAGAGGGGGGGGGGGTGAATTAGATCTTAAAACTTAATCACTTAAAACAAATTGATCCACATTCATACATATATGAATTTAACCTAACATCAGATAGCATCCACAACATGAAATATATAATCCATAACACAGAATTTTGGTAACCCAGAAACCCAAATAGGTAAAACTGGGGTGGGGATGATACCCACAAAATCTTCACTACTGCAAAAATAAAGTGTGCTTGTTAGGGCTACAAGAGTTTTGATTACAAAATGAAATCTACCTAGTTAAAGGTCTGTTCGGTTAAGAACTAAAGATCATTACAATCTACCTTGTGAAAGGATTTGAACTTACAATAAAGTAAGCACTCAACTAAGAGATTTAAAGAAGGTCTGTTAGAACCACTCTGTTAAGAGATTTCACTTGATACACTTGTTAGAATGTTTCAAGTAGTGATCCTTTATTATGCACTTAGTTGGTGATGACGAATCTTCTCCTTCCAATACCTTCTGTGATCTCACAATCTGATATGTCTTTTCTATGCTATTCACTACTCTGTCACCCTACTTGATCTAAGCTTCTTCACAAAATAACTCACTGTTCATCTCTTATGAGCACATAACCCTTCTCTTCATCCTTTTCTGATAGGGTTAGAAGCAATCTTATATGTATTTTTGGATATGTTAGCGAGATCTAGATCAACGATCAAGATCTAATATTTATGCCTCCAAGGCATTCCAATTTTTGATTGGCTCCATGCCATGCATAGGATAAAACAATTAAATGCATAAATAACTCTGTTGATAAATATTAAATGCTTACATATGTCAGCCCAAAGCTCATACAAGTTGGCCTAAACTTTTTACCTCAAAGTTTGAATCAATCCTAACATATATGCAAAAATTGATCTGCTCGGCACTTAACATCTCTGTCGCTCGACACTTAAATATTCTACTCAGCTGGACATGATGTAACTCGACAACCTGTATACTTGCTCGACAATGTTTTTCGGTCTTGAATTATTTTAGCTTGGCCACAATGATAACCAACTAAAACTTCCTAAGTAAATGACTAAGTGTTGGTCACTAATCATCAAAAAAACTTAGGGATTAACAAAATCGAGTTCAATTGAAGAAAGGAACCAATAAGACACCTTATGAGCTATGGTATGGATGCACACCAAATGTGAGTTACTTTATATTTTTGGAAGTCAATGTTATATATAGAAAGATGATAGAAATGGGAAACTTGACTCTAAAAGTGATGAAGGAATATTTCTAGGATATTCTACCAAAAGCAAAGCTTATAAATGTCTTAACAAATATTCTAACAAAATCATTGAAAGTGCAAATGTTAAAGTGGATGAATTTGCTAAGAAAAATGATGAGGAAATCAGAAAGGAACTGGAAGATTACAACAGATTTGTCTAGATTGAAGAACCTGACACTTTTCCCAAGAAACAGTGTAATGCTACTGAGCGACATAACAATGCAACCAAGAAACAAGCTACACACACTGAGAATCAAGAAAATGATCACAATGTTGAACCAAGCGATGAAGGTCAAAATGATGAACAAAGATCTGAACCTGTACTTGATAAATATGTCAGAAGACACCATCCACATGACCAGATCATTGGAGACAAAAGAGCTGGAATGAGAAAAAGAAGTAAGTCACTTAACACTAGATGTTTGATTTGTGATTTTGAGCCTAAAAATGTTAATACTGAACTTGAGAATCAAGAATGGGTTAGTGCAATGAATGAAGAGATTGAGAAGAATAAAACATAGACATTAGCACCTAGACCAAGTGACAAAAATTTCATTGACACCAAATAGATTTTTAGAAACAAACTGAATGAGAATGGAGAAGTCACAAGGAACAAAGCAAGACTAGTATGCATAAGAAGAAGGTATTGACTATGGAGAAACCTTTGCACCTATTGCTAGACTAGAAGGAGTAAGAATTCTACTTGCTTATGCTACTTTTACAGGATTAAAAGTATACCAAATGGATGTGAAATCTGCATTTCTGAATGGAATACTAGAAGATGAGGTATACATTGAATAACCTAAAGGGTTTATTGATCCTAACAAGAGAAACATGGTTTGTAGACTACAAAAAGCCCTATATGGATTGAAACAAGCACCAAGAGCATGGTATGAAAGACATCACTCTTATCTCATTATTATTGGATTTGTTAGAATAAGTGATAACAATAATCTATATTTGGAAGGAGATACTGATGATAAGATTTTGATTGCTGAGATATTTGTTGATGATATCATATTTGGAGGTAATGATATGCTATGCAAGTCATTTTCTAATGAAATGAGGAAAGAATTTGAGATGTGAATGTTTGGAGAGATCAAAAATTTTCTTGTTCTACAGATTCTACAATAGGAAGAAGGCATCTACATCACACAATCCAAATACATCAAAGAAGTTATGAAGATATTCAAGATGGAGGACTCCAAACCAGTTGGAACACCTATGGTAACCGAGTGCAAATTGACAAAGGAAGACAAGACAAGTGAGGTAAATCAGACCTTATACAGATCTATGATTAGCAAACTAATGTATGTTGTACACACTAGAACAGATATAACACATGTAGTTGGTATAGTTGCAAGATTCTATGCCAATACTAAGGAATCACACATGACTGATGTTAAAAAACTTCTGAGATATCTGAAGAATACCGAAGACTATGGTTTGTGGTACAATAAAGATGACAAATTTGAGCTACAAGTTTGTACCGATGTTGATTGGGCTTGAAACTTAGATGATAGAAAGAGCACAACAAGAGGAGCATTCTTTATGGGTGACAAACTTGTCACATGGATAAGTAAAAAGCAAGGATGCATATCTCAATCAACTGCAGAAGCAGAATATGTGGCTATTGCTGAAAATTTCTCTAACATTGCACGGATCAAGAAATTATTGAAAGGTATGAATGAAGAAATTTTTGAACTAGTAATTATCTATTGTGATAATACAAGTGCTATCAACATTTCCAAGAACCTTGTGATGCATGCTAAGACAAAGTACATAGCTATTAAGTATTATTACTTGATGGAACAAGTACAAGAGAAAGAGGTGATACTGGAATATGTACAATCCAAAGAACAATTAGTAGACATATTTATAAAACCATTGCCAAAAGATACATTTGAGTACCTGAGGAATAGACTAGGGGTCTGACCCTTGTCTACTAGTCACTAAGCTGACTTGGAGGCTACATCAGCCTACACATTATCAGAAGATCAATCATGTTGATACAAGCTGAGATATGGATTGCAATGACATATTATTACAAGAAGGTATTTATCTAAACCACACAATAGAGATATAGTTTTCTACTATAGAGCTGTATTGCTGATGGAGAGAGGATATTCAATGATATTTTGTTTGGCATTACTGTCAAAGGGAGAGAAGTATTCAATGAAATATCTATCATGATCATACAAAGGGAGAGAGATTAAATGAAATATCCATCAGGGAGAAGAAGATTAGTCAAAGGGAGAGAAAATATTAGAGAAATAAGTTTCTACAAAGGGAGAGAAAGATCCACTGGTGATGAAGAGAAGAGATTATACAACAAAGGGAGATACAGAAGTAGAAGACATAATTGCTACACCTATCTATTAAAGGGAATAAAGAAAGGGAAAGAACTCAACAAGAATCAAATCCAAGCTAGGAGAGCTTACTGAGAGTCAGTTATTTGAACTGGTTATAGAACAATAAGTTTGGTATGATATTATATATTTCATATTATGTTTCCATCAATGCCAAAGGGAGATTTATGAACTATAACCAATTGAATGTTTGAAGATGATAAGTTGATGATCATAGAGATGCAAAAGTGAATGCAAGATATTAAATTAGTTAATGTATTGTATTGTTATTGATGTAAACTTGATATAATATGATTGGTCATACACATATTTTCATAGACTTCAAGAGTTAAAGAGAAATTTTTTATGTTATTGATAAAACATAAATATCAGTATACACCGAGTGGAAATAAACACCGTTAGACAATGCACACCGATGGATAGTATAAACCAAGCATCGCAGTAATCGAGAAAGTGTTACCGAGAAAGTGTCATCGAGCAGTTCATAGTGTATACCGAGCAAGTGGTTACTGAGAAAGAGCTATTTACCGAGCGTAACTGTAGTCAATGACTGAGCTAACTGGAGTTGATCACCGATCATAAATGAAGATAAAGAATGATAAAAATACTTAGCTAACAAGAGCTATATTCAGATTGACTGGTTGATTGCTTTATTCTTATCGATCAGTTGAACTAAATAAAATAAGATATTTAAAGCATTTTTATTCACATATAACAAGGAGAGATTTGTGAAATAAAACTGAAGGAGAGCTTTACGGATTAAAGGAAGCATGGCAAGATTTATGGATTAAGAAGTGATCTATGACAAAAAAAGGAAGATTGAAGTAGCTAATCATGTCTATATAAAGATACAAGTAATTAATTATGAAAAAAGGAATGCTAAGTATAATTTTGGTGAAGATAGAAGTCTTCATGTAGATCTAATCATACAGGCTGAAGAACAGAGCCAAAGAATTCTACAGACACCGAGCAACATAGGACAGAACATTCATCGAGAAGAATAAAGAGGGGAGCAAAGGAATTGAAGAGAATATTGATTAGAGAGGTATTATTGGACTAAAAATAGATCTGAATATCTACATGTTAAAGTTGTATTATTGAACAAATCATTTACTGTATCAGTTTAACCATTGACTCTGAAAATATCTTAACCAAGTGGGATTTAACCATCCTTAATGTATTGAGATACTCAAGAGTATCAAAAGGTTTTCTTATTGATAACATAGTGAATGCTAGGTCAAAAGACAAACTGTTAGTTTTGAATCCTCTAACAAGGTTGCACTTAACAGTGTGTTTGTAACCTTTAACAGGGTTGGCTCTTCACCGATCTCACTTCAGAAGAGTGTAATTTTTTGAGTTACCGGTCCCAAGTGGTTTCTCCCTTAACAGGGTTTCCATGTTAAAATCCATGTGTCAAATGTGTATTTCTTTCATTGCATTGATAATTTACTTTACACATTACTAAAATTGGATTGGTCGATAAACACTAAGTTTAATTGCCGCTACTCGGTAAAAGCTAGAAAAATAAAAAGAGTGTATCTTACCGAGCAGTACATATTTGCTAAGGTTATTTAAGGAATTCATCTTGATGGATTGAAAGATAACTAGAGGATATTATATTTGAGATATAAATGTTTGGTTGAGTTTTTGGAATTATTTTTAAGGCCACTGATTCACCCCCCTCTCAGTTATTCTAAGACATCCAACCTAGTCAACATTAGTGTAAGCCGTCAAAGTGAATACAATTTTTTTTGGATACTATAGACTAAAGAATTCCATTCTTGTCAAGTATCTGAAGAATTATTCTTGTCTATTTTCCAACTTGACATTCTCTGCAAACATTTTTGATAGGCCTTGAGAGCCTTTATAGATCTCTCATAGCTTATATTTAACTAATGTTTATCATTTTGTCAAAAATTATATGGCACACCCTCCAATGACATAGCCAACTCTCTTTTGACTTATAATTCTGTCATGACACATAGAAGCATAATGACGTATCTTTCTATAGATGAAACATTTAAAGGGTAAATTACCTTTGTATTTCTCAATTCCTTTCTTCATTATTCTCACAAAGTTTTCCTCGATCTCATAAAAATATTATTCTTTTGGATATTCATCCTTTCCTGATCTGGAAACCTTAAATGTAGTTTTTGTTCTTGTGCTAGTAGTTCCAAATTATCTCATCTCAAAGGTAATTAAATATCCATACATCTATTCTTTGGTATACTGATTCAAATTCTATGATTCTTCTATAATAGAGACTTTAGAACTATAGGGTTTGATAAGGGATATGAGTACCTTTTGTACAACATCATTTTAATCTAGATTTCCACCAAGACTTCTGATCTCGTTCACTACATCATCAATCTTATGTAGGTAGGTAGTTATATTGTCAACTTCTTTCATTCACAGGATTTCATACTTTTCTTTAACATTCTACAACTTAGTTTGTTTGACTATTTCATTTCCTTCATAACAAATTCTTAACTTTTTCCAAACATCATGAGAAGTTTGCAAAGATACGACTTTAGTTACTTCATCTTTTGATAAGGCACTAAAAATTTCATACCTTGCCCTTTCATTGTCCTCATAAGCCTCAATTTCATCTGAAGTATTTAGACCATTTTCTAGTTTCACATAATGATTTTCAATAACCTTATAGGTCTTATAATTCAGAGAGACCAAGTATCCTCACATTTTCACATTCCAATAAGCATAGTCAAATCCATCAAATGTACGTAATTTAAGTTTGTGCGCTATCATGATCTCCTTAAGTGGTTAAGCTCTTCTCCAAGGAATCACAACTCTGATACCAATTATTGAATGTGCAAGACAATTGAGGAAGGGTGAATCGGTTTTCCATTAATAATAACTTTAAACACCTTTAATAAGTTCCACCAAAATTTAAACTTTTAATCATTGGAAGATATGAACATGAAAAGAACAACAAACATAAACACATGAAACACCATGTTTACGTGGAAAACCCTGTAAAGGGATAAACCATGGAGAATATTATTCTCAAATATATGAACATTGGTTAATGTGGATTAGAAGAAATTATCATTGTCTGAAGAAGGCTCAGTGTCAGAGGGCTCATTGCCCAGATGAAGGATAAGAGAGAATATATCCACCATTGATATACAACCACAATACAACTAAAATATTTGTAGTCACCTTCACCTCACTTCTTCTGGTTGATAACACATTGAAGTTCACATTGCTTTGCACCACACTTCAAAATTAATTTATGTAATTAGGGAGATACATCCTTATCACACATACATGCAAAACTTTTGCACAAATACACACATATGCCACTCAAATCCATGAATGATTCAACCTTTATTTATGCCAAATTTGTATTTATGAAATCTCCTATTATTGGCCAAACAAAGATTGAACAATATTTGAATTTTCTCAACACTAAATATTCCTCTGGTAGGGAGGAATGAGAAGTGGACCCCAAAAAACCTTAACTAATACCAAAAATAACACCATACATGTTACATATCTTCTAGCACACATAAATAAATAAATGAAGTGTAAATACTCAAGGTCGGCCAAACCTAGAGTAGAAACACCATTGAACTTTGAAACCATGTCTCCAAATCCCAAGATCTCATGCTAACTGAAATGAATGAAACTAAGGAAATTAACAACTTATTTCCAAAATTGCACCATCAGAAATGATTTTACAGAGAAATGCAGAGAACACATTTCATGGATAGAATACTATCAGTCATAGTCATACCCAGACACATATCAAATTCACCGCATTGTGTTCTAACCATAAACACTTGAATCCAAAAAATCCAAACCATACTTAACAACATATCAAAATCTCACCAATATGTTTGCAACTAGAGAATATGCAGACCAAAATCCTCATCACCACTGCACAAAAAACATGTTGACATTAATGAAACAACATGTTTACATCAATGAAAACCATACCAAAATGAACACACTTAACCAATTCTTATCCAAACCCACTTATCCTGCTCAATAATGTAACACAAAAATACCCCCAAAACTTTGAAGAGACTTCAAATAACTTCCACTAATTCTAAATCCAACACAATATGACTAAAAAAAGTAATGCCTTATTAAATTGAGCACAATGTACCAGTTTCCCTTCATTGTTGAAATAAGAAAAAGGCAATAAGATATTAGACACATATTGCAATATTCTAATAATCTCATGGGAGAACTTACTAAAGCTTGGAAGGTAATGAAAATTATCTTCTTTATCACTTATACATCTATTTCCATTCCCGTATCCACCAAGAACATGATATAATTTCAACCATTCAACTATCATTTAGATTGAAATAGTAAAATACATGATTCGACTTGATAAGTTTTTAGATTAAAACTATAGAGTGAAAGATTAAGACAAGATGAATTTCTCACCTCACATAGAACCTTCCATTTATTCAAAGATTAGAATAACAACAAAAAGCGTTAAAAACACAATCTAATACAAAGTTGATTTGAACCAAACTGGAAATTAAAGTCTGAGCAGCAAATCAAGTCTTAACAGTAATACTGGAATAAAATAGTTTTCTTGCGTAAAACTCAGAATCCATTTAAAAGTAAGTCATTTTCTATCTATGAGAATATCCCACTATAGAGAATCTTCTCCTACTTCTCTAAAAACTTGAGTGTCTGACACCAAATGGAATAGATCCATGCAAAAAAGTTGCAACCGTCTGGATGCAACATTTTGTCATGATTGATTTCTGGGATGCATGGAATAGTGCTTGCTTCCTTAATTTTGATTTCATAATTGCAACCTTAACCAATTTGATACATGTCAAACAAAGCACCTTTTGACCATCACTTGGGATAAATAAGAGTCAAAATGTCTGCTAATACACCAAACAATGTTTTGATTTGAATTAGACTCAAGCTGAATGTAGACATGTCTACAACTATGTCAACTTTTGGGGAGTGTTTTTCTGAAAAGATATGAACCAAAAAAATTGGTTTACACACAAAAAAACCTACAAAGGAAACACAACGAAAAAAAATAGAGTTATAAATTTGAAAGAACAGATTGTAGAGAAGCATAATCTGCATCAGTGGGATATTCATGGAGCTAAAAATTCTAAAAAGAACCATCCAACTCAACCATTTCTCTAGATGAGAAACTCTTCAATGTAGGTCGTGTGACTTCCATATGAAAATAAAGATATGCTTGGGGAGAATGAATTATCCTAACTTGAGCTAGATTAGGATCAAACCAAAGAGATTTTGGAAAAAAATGAGATTGTATTTTATTGTCATTAAACTGATTTATTTGATCTTCCACTAGTACTATCTTGAGAAAATAGGGAAAGAAAGCTAGCCTGTGCAATACAACTCAAAGAGATGTACAAAATGCACTTAGGAAAATAAGACTATATAGAAGGTCTTCTTGCAAAAGGAACAAACATAGTAGCGCTTATTGGAAAGGAAAAATAATCTACCTACCTAATCTAACTAGATTATCTAACGACCCTAAAGAGACCCATTAATTGGAATTTGAAAGTAGCTTCCTTTACAACCTAATTTTTTACATTTTGCACATTCCTTGGTGCTTGATTAAGTGATTTAATGGAGGAATATAAGGTATTTTAAATTTTTAGGCATATTAGAAATAATAATATAATTGTGCATGTCAGAATCAATTCCTAATGACATGAGGTTAGCCTTCCCTACTTTAAATGAGCTATCCTCAAGTTCTCTGGTGAATAAGACATCGATTGATTGGTGAGATAAATATTTTGATAAAAACATGATGGTGCATCTACACATGGTCACAAGATGATCTTTTGTAGGATTGGTCTTGCTTTCTCACTGCTATTTGCATATTGGGTTCGATAAAACCCAATTTATGATTCCTTCCTGGCTAGTGTATTTATCCTGAGTGGTTGGGGAGTTGTCATCAAGAAATGCACATAAAAGTTTTAGGTCATCTAATAATTGTGCGTTATCATCATTCTTCTTCTAATTTGAGGGTATACTTTATTTTTTATTTAAATATTCAAGGAAGAGGAGTTCTTAACTTCTTTTTCTAGGTTCTTCTTTGACTTTAAGTAACATGGATGACCTCATTTATATCTGCACCTCAAATGTTCATCTCTTGAGATGGGTTTTTTTTCCTCCTTTGCGTTAGAAAAAAATGGGAGATTCTTGAGGAAACAAATGGGTTCCCATGTTTTACTACCTTCTAGAAAATATTTCTCTTTTCTTTTCAATTGGAACCCAACATCCCCCCTTTCTATGAGGATTGGAGCTTTGAGCACTTGAGGGATATTAGGAGTCTACAACTATAAAAAATCTTTACTTTTCTCTTTGGACCCACTTGATATCCATAGTACTGGTCTATCTTGTAATAGGGAGATAATGTTGATCATAAAAGTATAAAAGGAGCAATCTTTCTCAAAAAAAGTAGAGGAGTCTTCCCTTTCAAGAATAACTTGTTTACGGAGTCTTCCCTTTCAAGAATAATTGTTCATAGATAAATATATTTTTATGGAAAAACACAAAATTCTTCACCTTTAGTAGCCGTTGATAGGGAAACCAACTCTATTTTTAGTTTTTTTTGAACATATTATGGAAGAAAAGACTGATACACTTTGAATTTTCTTCTTAAATTACCTCAATCTTGCACTAGAATTTGTATATCATTTCTCAAATATAGGTAAGAATCATGGCCTTTAATAAGATAAGGTAGAGAAGTATCCCAAACTAGATGGGCCTTATAGCTCAAGTCTCTACTTGCTTCTTCAACTGAAAACTAGGCGCACTAATTTCTTATCCAAAGCATTGTAAGCCAAAGGGTGCACTAATAGTTGGTGATGATTGTCACAAAATTTTCCCTCTAGGCATGCCAAAAAATAATGTTTATCCCTAAGATTCTCATGCCTAAATATGGTAGTCATGAAGTTTCATAGGAGTGGTGGGTAAAAACACAATAAACTGTCACCCTTTTACAAAGGAAAAAGTTAACAACACCAAAACTGTAAAACTTAAAGGGCATAAAAGTCACATTTCTGTTGAGAATTTGAAGATGATGTAAACTGATGAAATGTGTGAAATAGGATGAATTATATGACTATAATATTTTTTAAAAATATTGAACCAAAATTAATATTTTTTTTAAAAATTTTAGGTCTATTTTTCATTTCCTGAAAAATACTGTAAATCAGGGAGTTTACTTCCTGCCAAATCATTATAATCAAAACATTATTTTTTCCTCCAATTTCAGAATATGTTTTAGATGACATGTATAGCTAGTGCAAAAAAAAAAAAGAAGTGTTTTCGATGTATAGTTTTCCCGTTATAAGTATTCAAAGTTGAACTTGCTTGAAATCAACAGTTTTTGTCTCCTGCCATTTTTCCCCTATCAAAACTATACCAAAAACCAAATAAATTACATATTATTGAAGATGACTCTCTTGTCTAGTGTTATCTATGATTTTAAAATTTTTTGAATTGATTTAGAATTTTTTTATATTATTTGAATCAATGAATTGTCAAAGATTTAATAACCTACATGTAGTTTTTAACAAATTTGTTCAACGTTTTGTAGTCGAAACAATATAAAATTTATATGTTAGTAATCATAGTTCCGAGATATAGAAAGGGTACTTTTAGTTTTTTGACATTGTCTAGTTTGAGCAGAGAAAATAATAGCAGAAGTGTAAAGTTCTTGATTTGATGTGTTTTTGGAGGTTTGGCTGCCAACATGGCTTGCCACCTAGGTATACTCAGCCGAGTAGGACTCGACCGAGTTAGACTAGGCCGAGTACCCTTAGTGGTCGGCCACCTATGAATGGTGGCGTGGGTGAACCACCCTTTCAAATAAAAGGGTATATACAAAATATATATATATATATATATATATATATATATTTTAAAATGAATATCAGTTGCGAATTTGAATCCTTATTTCAGAATATAAGGGTTTTTGAAGCTAGGAGGCATTTTTTTGAAGAAGCTACAAAGACATTTTGTGACCGGAGGAGTGTGACTTTGCAAGTTTTTTAATCAAGAAGGATTCAAGCAAAATTATTTTTTTTCTTCTATTTGAGCAATGGGAAATAAAAGGACTAGAACAAGGAAATATGATCGTAAAAGGGATGACCAAATGAAAGGTCATACAAAATTTATCAAAGAGCAACCAGTTAATGTTGAAGAAGAACCAATTGATGTTGAAGAAGATGCAACTCAACTAGGGGAGGATATTGGTAGTAGTCAAGGTATACATATTTATCCTATAATGCAAAATTTGATGGAGATGAATCAGGAATCACTTATCAGTCAAATTGTACCGAAGCACTTGATACCTAAAAGCACTATTAAATTGCATGTCAAAAACACGTGTAAGGAATATTTTGAGGGTAAAACTTTGGTGGGAAAAGAACAATTGTTTGCAAATTTATCCGAGAAAAGAGAAATGACTTTGATTTTAGAGTTCTTGGGTGTTGATAATAGGAAAATTGTAGGAGGTCAAGTAAAAGAAACAATAATTGAAAATTTACAAGATGCATTGAATGTTGTTAACATGACAGATCATGGAGGATCTGATTCAAATGCTGCTAGAAGAGCATTGATGACTATGATTTCCAGTAAGATATTGGCACATAGAAATAAAGTTCGAGTAGTTTATAATTTACTCAAGGTATCTTAAAGAACTGTTCAGAGATATATTAAGAAGAGAAATGTGTTGGATATGAACATTGAAAAGAATTGGGTACAGATTTGTAGAGTTCCTCGAAAAGAAAAAATTTATGAAGATGTAAGAAGACGAGTCATTGAATTTTGGACCAACCACTCTCATGTTTATTCCAATAGAAGGGACCCTATACAGATGAAAGATGAAGAGACCGGTATGAAAATTTCACATCTAAAACATTTTGTCAATACTACACAAAGTGAACTATTTGAAAGATTAAAACAAGAATTTTCAAATGTGAAAATAGGTCAGAGAATGTTTGAGATGTTGCATCATTTCTTTGTACGCATAAATAAGGTTCGTGAAACATGTTGTTTTCAAAATCATGTTGAGTTTCACTTATACTTGCAATCATATAAAAAGGTTATGGCCCAGTACTTAATCTAGATATGGTTCCTGGAAGTACAACAAAATTTATGAAATCCATTTTATATGATAAGTCAACAAACTCAGATGAATTCAATGTCCAATGTATAAAAAATAAATGCAATGATTGTGGAAATTTTCATAAATTTCCTTTACAATTTGATAATATTGATGTTACAACACTAGTCCAATGGAAGAGATTTGAATATGAGAAATACCAAACGAAGAAAAGACAAGAATACAAAATAATTGCATTGAAGGAGAGTGAATTACCATACCTTCAGTTCATGGATAGATTTTGATCTATGATTTATCCACATATCCAACATTATCATGGTGCACAATGGCAAGCTAAACAGTTTCGTGATTCCAAAAATTGTTTTCCACATGGTTGCATTCTTTCAGTTGTAGATTTTGCGAAGAACTATACATTTTCTCCTTAAACAGAGCTCCAAAGTCAATATTATCATTATGATCAAGTTGCAATATTTGTCCATGTGACCTATAGACATGCACAATTTGATTTGGATGAGATAGAAATTATAGATCAAAATAAACACATTATCATCAAGGAGGTCCATTTCTATATCAATGATAATAAGGTTCATGATAGGAGCTATGTGGCTTATTGTTTCGGCATGTTTTTCCACAATCTTGCGAGTCGCGACATAAATGCTTCATAACACTAGATCTGGTCTGATGGGTGTGCAGGTAAGTAAACTTGAATTATATTTTCTCAAATAGTATTTCAATTATATTATCTAGATATATTTTTAAATTAAATATATATATGAAGTGTTTTAAATTTTTTACACATGATTGTGAAGGTCAATTTAAATATGCAAAATCCTTTAATTTGTTGGCCACGCAACATGCTAGACACAATGTTAAGTTTCTTTGGAGCTTCTTTGAAAGTGGACATGGAAAAGGAGAGCATGATGGAGCGGGAGCATGTGTGAAGCGTGCACTTTGACAACATGAACTTCATGGTATGTATACATTTTCAATATTCAATTTGTTTGTAGTATACTATATATGTATGTACGTGAACTTTAATCTTTATTTGATAGTTTGAATAAACCAATTTATATTTACATGTACTTTACATTGTTAAATATATCTAGGTAACATGCTAGAGAATGCAAAGAAAATTGTTGAATGATGTTGAAATCATTTCGCTACTCGAGGCACAAAACATAACAAATATTACTTTTGGGAAGTGATAGGTATTTAAAACTTTCATTTTTCAAACTCAAATTCTAAAAATTAAATTATCTCTAGGGTACATGCATTTCACATTTTTCATAATTGAACTGAGATGATCTGACTTTAAAATTTATTTAATTTGTCTAGATATCAATCGATCCAATCCTTACAATTGTCAACCAATTTTTGGAATTAGAAGTTTACAGCAAGTGATGACTATAGGACAACACAAGCCTCCACTAATTCAACTAAGAGATAAATCATGCTTTTGTGAAGATTGTGTTAACAACAACACAATGTGTCAATATGTTAATATTGCAAATGGATATGTTTCACAATGGGATCAGAAAGAGTTATTCAGAATACCTCCTTATGAAGATGATGATATCCATGATCCTATATATTCAGCTAATTATGACATACATGTACATGTAGATGTATATTGATTAGGTTTCTGTTTTAGTTGTTACAGGTGCGTGCTGACATACATGTACATGTACATATATATTGATTAGGTTTTTTATTTACAGTTTATAATATACATATATAAATTGTACAGGTGATATTTTTGCTATGGTTGCAGATCCTGAGAATGCATAAGGTGTAGATTATTATCTACTACGCTGAACCAAAGAAAAATCTAAGTTGGTGCAAGAAATTGTTGATGGTGATGGACAACAATATCCAACTGGTTCAATTGTTATTGAAGGCACCTATTATCAACAAGATAAGAACGACAAAAATGGAGTTCAATTTATTGAATACATGCATGGACAAAGAGTTCTACATTATAGTCACTTGGTTATAGTGACAAAACTACAGTTTGAGACTATGCCAGAAAAAGGATGTGGAAACCAAAAGTGGAAGTTGACTATTGAAGAACATGAAAAACTTTTGGAGATAATAAAGGATAGAGAGGATCCAGAGTACATGTATCATGAGATATAAATGATTTGAAATTCATGATTCTAGATTGAATTTATATTGATTCTATTGAATTTTAATGGATTAGACCTTGAGGAACTTGATATTTTTTTCAATTTCAATTAGACTAGATTGATTTTATATCTATATATATTGATTAAAGATTGTTTGAAATTAGATCTATTTATTAAAGGTTTTGAATTAATTTGATAGATTGATCTTTTAAATCAATTGATTAGACTAAAGATTGATTTTAAATCGATTTTAAAGTTTGTTTAAGTTTGAAGTTAGATTGATTATATAAATTGATTCAGGTTATATAAAAGATCACTTGATCTATACTAGGCATGTGAGATTACTTAGATTGATTAGGTATGTTGATCTTCTATCTATTACATATTTATATCAGATTAGGTTTTGAATTATTTTCAAGTTCTAAAAATTGATTAAATCTATTGATTAGGTAAATTTTGAAATTTAATTTTGATTAGACCTTGAACTTGATACTTTTAAATCAATTAATTAGATTAGATTGATTTTAAATCAATTTTAAAGTTTCAAGTTGTTGGAAATATTCAGGATTAACCAAGTTACTGAGAGGGGAGGGGTGAATCAGTAACTCTTCAAAATTTAAATCATTTCTGTACTTGTATATATTCTCTAACCATTCATTCATCTAGTCTACTGCAA
>MU225042.1:230908-252807 GCA_018584345.1 Thuja plicata | reverse complement strand
TATATATATATATATATATATATAGTTTATTAAGACTTTTCTTTTTAAGTTTTACTAAACATAGGTTGTCTGACCATTAAGCGACTTCTCTGTTCAACACTTCTGGAAAAATAGTAAATTAGGGAAAAAAAATTATGAAAAATATGTAGGAAATAGGTTTTTATGTTAGCTTTCTATCAAAAAAAATAATTTAATTTCAATATATAGAGATAGAGTTAGAGCGATCAAAGTGAACCTATGTCCAAATTATAATTAATGTCACTTCATAACTCAATAAACTATTAAATATTCAACCAAATTGAATGAAACCAAATGTATTCCCTAGATATTTGTGTTACAAACCTAAATTCAAAATAATTACATTCTTATCAGTTTTATAAAAAAAGTTATGTTGATCAAAGTGAGTGTCACTCTTGAAAAATCTTGATTTTTCACAAAAATAATTTTTGAAGGAGAAGGAAAAAATGGATACAAATAAATTCCATTTTAAAAAAAATAAAAATTTATAAACTAGAAACAAAATGATAAAAGTCACTAGTTTACATCATCTTCAAATTCTTAATAATTTAACGACAATTGATGTTCGAAAGCGAAGTTTTTTTTCAGAATGTTCATTTCAGTGTCAAAGTTGGCCAAAAAGTGGGACACAGTTTTGTGGGATCACCCAATGCCTAGGTTCATTTTCTTTGTAACCTGTTCTTGCAATGCACAGTATGGTTGTTATCCTTTGAGACCTGAGACCCGCGCCTACTTCAACTTCTCCTCTCCTTTTGTTGCCAACCATTATTCTTTCTCTATGCAACATTATTCTTTGCCTTTTAAAAAAATTTCATTTCTGTCGTCTCATTATTATAGTTTGGACCATTTTTTAGAAGTAATTGATCATAGAAATAGAAATTTTGCAAACAATAGTATTGGAACATCATTTTAAAAAAAAAAAAATTCATGACTCATATGCTGGTAAACTGGCTATTATAAATATTTATTATACTATTAGGTACTGTAGTGACACTGATATGCAGATTTAATCACACCACACTGAATCACAGTCACCTGAAACTCTCATACCAACTGGAAACAAGAATATATCTCTCCATTCATGTTTTCCCTTCATGTGCTTCCCTACCTTCCCTCCATTTGCAGGCAACACTGCTCATTCCTAGTGCATCATTAAGTACTGTTCTCTCTAGTGTAACGTTTATTTTTTTACAAAACTATTGCTTCTTATTACTCGGCCAATACGTTACATATGTAACCAACTAATTATGGAGATAGGGCGCAACTAATCATGGAGTCTTACCTTAGGTCTCTGCTTCAAATCTTCCACCAACCACTCCTTCATCGTGACTACCAAATTCGAATGCATTTGCTGAAAACTCAGTATGAATTGTTTAGGTGCTATTTCATTTTTCAATTTCAAAAGAATGCATGAAATGTAATGTCAGCTTCCAAGTTGCTGTCGTGGAAACTCTGAATGTAGTTGCATGGCTTCAAAAAGAGTTTGGGTTGAGTTTATATCCTTTTTTATAAATATTGTTTGGCTCCATTACATTGTTCTTTAATCAATTTTTATTAAATAATTTAATCACATTATAAATTATTTAAATACATTGCTTTTAATAGTTTAATTTCATTCTTTTGCATAGTTATTCAAATTGTTTTTCAATAGTTTAATTACTTCTTTTAGTTTTACTTCCATTTTTTTAATTTAGCTCATTCATTTAGCTTTAATAAGTCTTAAAATATCAATTCAATATAATTTTTTTCGCAATCTTTTATTTATTCAATTAATATTTTAATATTTATTATGTAATTGTTTATAAGTTTAATCAACCATTTTAATTAATTTTTTTTTTTATAACTTATTATTTCGTAATATTTTAGTTTATACTATATGTCAATTTTATAAACATTTTTCAATTGTTATATATCTGAAAACATTTATTAAAATTTTGTTTTGTCATTTAAACAAAATACTTAATTTTTTCTTAATATATTAAATTTTTGGTTAATCCAACCGGGTACATTTGTGTTAAACTACAAAACTTTGTCATTCATTGTCTATTATTTCATGTTTTATATCTCATTTTGTGTATATATACTCTGAAATTCAATTATATCTATTTGTTTAAATTCCTTAAATATTAAGCTTCTCGCTTACTCTATCGTTTAACATTCTGTTAAACTGTGATTCACTTTGTATTTCTATAAATTACTTACTGTTACATCTCTCTTTTGTTTAAATCAAATTTATTTCATTTCAAATTGTTAATTATACCTTTACTTAACTATAGACTTTAATATTCTGTTTACTCAATTAATCTGGGTATTTTCAATTATATACAATCCAATAATTATGTTCTATCGACTATCTCAATTTAGTTCTCATGTTCACCTTCAATGGAGTTTTCTAACTGATATCCATATCCTTAATTTTGCTCATCATTTATCTCTTCATTATCTCCAGTTATTCAATATTATGAGCTTATCTTACACTATTGCCTTCATGAGTATCATTACTGATTGTATTTATGAGCTTGATTCAATCTATTTTGCACATAGTTACAGTTTATGCTTTTAGAGCATCTCTTCATGCACATAGTTGCATTTTATGGTTTTATACCATTCATTAATATTCATTTTACTACATTTTGAAAATTGTACTGGGATGCACTTACTTCAGTTGATGTTGATCAACTTGTTCCATTTGTAAGTTGCAATGGGATGCACTTACTTTAGTTGATGTTGATCAACTTATTCCATTTGTAAGTTGCACTGGGTTGCATTTACTTCAGTTGATGTTGATCAACTTGTTCCATTTCTTATTTTTCTCTTGGTGCAAATGATTCTTTATTATGTTCCTCAGTGAGAGGATGACTCTTTAATTTGCTCCTCAGTGAGAGGATAAATTTTCATGGTTTTCCCTACAGTTTTATATTTACTTGAAGGCAATATGTTATTACTTCTCATAATCCTATCTTATGGTTCACACCGGTAAACATGATTGGAAAATCAGGATCTTGAGTTAATTTGGTGCTTGAGTCACATATTCTACTGATTTATCATTGTCTCTCTCATATTTATTTATATACTAACATGATAATGCACTGCATTCTTCATTGCTTAGATCATGCGTCATGTAGGTGATGGAGTCGAGACCCATTCACTTGCAATGGGATGACTCATTAGTGGACTGTCTATATCCATGTGTTTGACGCAATGTTGATGCAGGTTTTCATTAGTTGACCTTGTTTGTGGTCATTTGTGTATTAGTATATTTCTTTCATGAGAGCATTGATTAATTCTTTCGTACCTAAATTTTTCATTTTGAAACTTTGAGCATTTATTCTATCTTGATATCATGTTATCTCCATTGCATTTTGGTGAACAATTACATTTATCTTTATCTCTTACTCAGTTTTCACTATGAGAGTTTCCTTAAAATTATACTTTGATGTTACAAATTTCAAAATATATACTAACTTGAATATGAGATTGAATTCTACTTATGGATAGTTGCCTTGTTTTCTTGTTCTATGTTTTAGGTGATCCATCAAGGCCCAATAAAGATATCAATTCATTTCCACATGTACTATATATTTGAAGACTACTTGAAGATGTGCATATACTTCCACATGAACACATTTTAAGGACTCGTCCACTTCTTTTGGCTCTACCAAAGCTTCTTGTACATCCCGTTTCCAGAAGACCACTTGCAAACTTGAAGACAATACAATTTATTCCTTATATTTAAGATCAAGTTGCAGATTTTTTTTTTAAATTGGGTTTCATACCCCTTGTTGTAAACACCCCAAGAAAATATTAAAGGGGGGTGTTAGAATATCTAATCTTTAGTTGTATTTTAATTAGGATATTTATATGGAATCCCTACATGTATTTTGTCCTCTAGTGGGAGGAAAACTCATTTTATGTAATTTCTTTAATAAGGAAATTAGTTTATTCCTCCTTAAGAGGTTTTGACACATGTCACACACACTTATGAATGGTGGCATTCATAGACTTGGGAGTTATAGTCTAACTTCTCTCTCTCATCAATATTTAAGAGATGATACTCTCTTATTTCTCACGATGCAAGGATGAAGTTATTGTAATGTGCATCTTTCTCTCTTCCTCTCTCTCTTTTCTCTCTTTAGGATATGGCTTCATTCATAATATCACAAAGGGGTTTTTCTTTTCTTTTCCCCTTATAAAATATCTTGTATCCTTTTCCTTTGGATCTTTTGATGAATGTTCTTGGATTTGGCTTTCTCATGGTAACATTTCTCCCTTACCCAGCTCTTTTGGATTGTTAAGTTACTTTTCTCTTCCATTATTATTTCTTACATTAACCATGTTGGCATATATAACTCCATCATTAATGGTGCTCTTGTTCTTAGACCAAAAAGGGGTTTCTCATTGTTAGTTAAGCTAGGTGTGTCCTTACTAGCCTTATATACCTTAATGGCACAAATTTCTCAAGGAGGAATATGTTGAATGATATAATTTATTTGTAACTTAATCAAATGTGGTGAAGCATTGCAATCAAAGTTAGAAAATTATCTCATGAAATAGATTTTGCATAAAAAATTGAACCATTTTTTTGTGGGATATGACAAGGATTTCTATTAGTAAAAGTTCTCTATCTTTGTAGGAAGAATGAAAATTATTCTTCCTATCTGTGGTTTGTATTATCCAAGCTTATTATTCTAAATTCATGCTCAATGTTATAGGATAAATGTGAGACATAATTATCAACTAAGTCACTAAAATATTTGATCATGAGAGATAATTACAAAAACCGCTCTATGGCTTGTCCACCTAAGCTACATGGAAAGAGCCGCATGAGATAAGTATCATTTTTTGCTACCTCTATGCAAGATATGAAGAAATCTATAATATGTTCCTTAGGATTTTCTTTCCCCTTATCAAATTTTGGCACCTCAAAACAACGAGGAAAGGTGACATCGGTAGATCTGAATAAAAAGGGTAATGGAAAATATCCCAATTCATGTAGATCTTGGTAGGGGTTCCTAATTTTATACTGGCCTTTTTTTTGTAGTGCCTACACTTTCTATGTTAGATCATCATTAGGTTGTACCATGTTTATTTAATTGCTTCCTTGAGAAACTTTATTACCAAGAAACCCTAATGTGTAAAGGTGACCTAATACCAATAAAGATTGTCAAGGTGTCCACTTATGATATGATCTAATGCATCTAAAGTTCAGGATGATAGGAATATAAAATGGACTTAAATGATGCCAACTCTAATTTTGGATTAAGAACTTGTACGATCAAATTGATCTTAAATGCCAGGACCATAAATGCACAAAGACACCAACAAAAATGCAGAGAAGAGATGACAAATATATAGGATTGTCTAGAAAATATTTAGTAGGATCTCACAAATATGCACACATAGCTAAAAAATATATGTATATCTAACAAATATGTAGGTATAATGAAAATTCTACCTAGGTTTGTCTCAGATATAAAAATCATAACGAAATCTAAATGCTTGATAATCAGTGTGACCAGAAAATAATGAAAACACAAAGAATTGTAATTGCTATTGATTATTTGAACAAATAAGTATATGACCTTGAGGGTCCTCAAAGTACAATTTTTTTTGGTCTAGAAAAATAGAAGATGATTCAAGCACTCTTTACAACCTAAAATTCAAGGCTTATTGTAGTGAAATCAAGCCCATACTTGATACTTCATTAACTCATATGCACAACACCTTAACTAGTGATTTATATTCTTATCTTTGTGAGAGAAGGACATGTAGGGGGCCTTAGAAATATGTCATATCCCAAGCACCCTCTTTTTGGAAGTCACAATTAGCTTATACAACCCATACATTTATGTCTCAAATTAATCAAGTAGAAATGATGAGCAACTTCAGGGTGTGATGCACATCCATTGCACTAAAATTACCATAAACACTCAATAAAAAAAGGGGTGAGATACTAAAACAAGGTGTCTAATTAAAATTCAAGGACACCTACATATGTACATTTAGAGTGAGATACTTAAGTATCTAGTCAACCACTTTAGGACCCATACATCCCTGGTATAATTATCGTACTCAATATGTAGTCACAAGTTTGAGCTCTCTCTCTCTCTCTCTCTCAAAGTGGCCTAAAAGAAATACCACTTTACACCATTCCCCTTTGATTTATCACTTCTGCAAAGGTGGGCCATATAAAAAAAAACAAAAATATTTGACAGTGTGATTTCACTTGCTCCCAAGATCCAGGAAAGTGAGACAAGAGGTTACTTTCACAAAACTTGGAGTTCCAACCTAAACAAAAAGTGTGCAAGTGCACCAAAGATGGAAAATAAATTATTCTTTTTAAAATACTAAATCCAAATGTGATCTATTCTAAAAAGAATTAGCCTAATTAGCTACCCTTACAAGAAAATCAAGTTAGTACTTGCAAAAATACCTCCTTTTTCTATGCTAGGTCTTGTAAGAAAGTTGTTAGTAATTTAGGGACCTTATACAACTAAAGAACAAGTTGTACCACTTCATTAGTACCAACAAGGATTAGGTAAAAACCAAATCAAATCTAGAGACGTAGAATTAGACAATAACACATAAATACATTGACAAAAATGTGGCAATAGAATGAAAAAAAATATGGCAATAGAATGGAAAATACATAGCATAAACAAACAAAAATGCTAAAAGATCTAGAACCAAAAAAAGACCTACTAAAATCTAAACCTACAAAAATACATTAACATACTAATAAATATGTAGAAATATCCTACAAATGTGTAATAATTATAGATAAATATGCAGTAAGATCTAAGAAATTGCTAAATGTTAAACCTACAAAACACATTAGTTGGCTGAAAAATACGCAGCAAGAGTAACCAAATACACAGAAAAAAGATGTAGAAAATAGGAAAAAAATACCCTAAAGGCAAAAAAATAAATGTAAGATTATCTAAAAAAAATGCAAAAATATGTTGGGACCCTCAAAAAATGGGAAAACCAAAATTGTCACAAATCCAATTTGAAACTTCTAGAAATGTTTAAAAACTTCAAGTCAATGATTATTATGGAGAGACAAGATTCCCACGGGCATGCCAAAATGTTTATGCTAGATTTTGAATCTATTTATAAACCTTAATAAGATCAAACCACTAACACTAGATCTACAAACTATTTCAACAAACAATCAATAGAGAAAGTAAAAATGCAATGTAAATGACATGAAATCAATACAAATATACTTTCACATGCATAAGAAGCTTGTCGCTATTGTTCTCATATCTTATATGATCTTGTATTTGATGGTGTTCTCAAATTCGTATACACTTTCTTATGAGCTCAAAAGAAATAGTTTGTGGTTATGATTCAATGTAAGCTATGCTTGCGATGATGTATGATCTAGAATAATTTTGATATATTATAGGTATGATTACTTGTAGATGTGTTTTAGTATGTGAAGAGGAAGCCTTTTTGATAGAAATCATTCTAAAAATGGAGGGTTTAGATTAAAACGTGAAAACCGTGAATGACTGGGACCTCAAAGATGAAAGAGAATCAATAGGATTTTAGGGTAGGTAAAGCTTAAGGGAGCAGAGTAAGAGAAGAGAGGTAAAGGATAAGAGTGAACATGATTAATAGGTTAAATATGAAATGGAGGGATGATCTATTAAGAGTTGGGTTGACTTTGAAAAAAAATACAAAGTGAATGGAGACACAATCGACACTAGTCACATACCTATGGATTTAGATTATCATCAATGTGAACAAGTTGGAGGGTTAAGATTAAAGAGGAAAAATGTAAGTGAAATAATTAAATAAATTTTAGTATTTATTTAACTAATAAAACAAGGGCTAGATAAATTAAATAAATTTTTTAAAAATATTTACGAGAGAGGTGGGACTAAAAAAGTAATAAGTATTTAATTAATTTAAAAAGAAGAGGCTTAGCGAATTAATAAAACAAATAAAATTATTTATTTAATTAATAAAATATATTAGCGTAAAATAATTAATTAATTAATAAATAATTAATTAATTAAAGGTCAATTTTAGGTCTCAACATCTATTTTACTCAAAAGACAAATCTAATTTTTTTTAAAGAATATTATATCATTTATTATCAGGTACTTTTTTGTAATTACAAAATGGACCCACATAGTTTTAAAGAATTATTTATTTGCATGCTAAGGGAAACCCGAGGTCGGCTGGGTGTGGGGGAGTGATCATAGAGGAGAATGGTAGATGTCTTGCGCTGGTGGCAGTCCCCATGGGTAGCCAGACTAACCACCCCACGAAAGCCATGGGTGCTTATAAAATCTTGGATGTTGCTAGGTGCCTCAATTACATAAGGGTTTGGATTGAAGGTGAGTCAAATAACATTATCAAATGTCTTAAAGGGGAAAGTATAGCTTCATTGAGTATTGATAATTTAATTAACTCATCAATAAATATTATTCAATCCTTCGATAGATGTTATATCACACATGCTTATCAGGAGTTCAATATAGTTTCTGATTGTCTAGCTAATTTGGGGGTGAATTCCAAATCTAAAAATAACTGGTTTCGGGAAGACACCTTGGTGGAGGAAGTTAGATCCCTTCTATCTTTTGATATAACACATGGAAAAATTGGAAACCTTCCCACCATTTGTAATGATGACACATCTTGATTTTGTGATAAGTGCAATGTGTGGCAACTATCCAAATGACCTTGCTATAACTGATGGCATTTATGTCCCACACACTTTCTGGGTAGTGCTTGGATTTATTGGGGTTTTTGGCTCTTTGGTGTACTGTCTACTTCTTTTCATTCTCTCTATTCTTCCTATGCGTGGAAAGATGGATGGGGAGAGATGCAAGATTGAACTTGTAAGTTGTGAGAGTTGGAGAAGTAATGCCACTATCTGGTATCACTTGAAGAAAGGTGGGGTGACATGTATCTGGCGAGGCTTCGTAGTTATGAGAAGAGAGTGACAAATATTTTTTCCCAGGAGTGGAAGAATGGAAAACTCAATCTATTTGGTAAGTTTGTTTTGGTGGATGAGGGCCTTGTGGCAGAGGTGAAAGGCCTCTCTATGGAAGGCATCAAGTTTAATAGGAACAAAAAAATCTTGGAAGAAGTTGTGAAGAAATTTCCTAAGATGTAAGTAGAGAAGGATAAAATGGTAAAGGATAATAAGTCAAATTTTGCGCCAAAGAAGATCAAGCTTATCTGGATTGAGCTCCTCAAAGCTATAATCTAATTCTTCACATTGGATGATAGATTCACAAGGGTTTAGGGGTATTATTTTGTGATGCTCAAACACTTAAGACATAAGGTCAAAATTTCCTTCCCTTTTTACTTGCTCTCGTCCTTAAATGCTAGTATTAAATTGAGTATAGGGAGAGCCCCCACAATAACCATGTTCTGCATCAAGGGTTAATTTATCTTATATATGAATATTTTAAAGAAAGGGTTTTTGAGAACCCTTCTAGGGTTATCTCATTCTATGAGATGATGGGGATGATAATGGTATCTCTTAGGGTGGTGGATGGGATATAGAAGATAATGAAGAAAAGGCCTCTCCTCCCCTCCCAAGAAACCTAAGACTAGGACTCCTATTGGGACTAGTAAGGGGAAAGGTTCCCCATTGGTTGGAGGATTAAAATTTGTGAAGAAGGACATGGGGAAAGGAAAAGGTATTTCCCTTGAGGTTTCTAAAATCTCCAAGGATCATGATGTTCCTATTTATCCTCATGATTCTGAGGACTTCCTTTCTCATGACAATGCGGGTAATTCACAGTCTTCGGTGGGTTTGAGCCTACAACATTTACAACCTAAGTAGGAGGCTACCTTTGGGGTTTTGGAGACAGATAAGTAATGTTTGGTTTATTTATTTAGGCTCATCATATGTGTTTTCCATGAGGTCAAGTGCCTCAACCTTAAGAAGAGAGCTCTCTCTTCTAGATTTTTTTGATGAATAAGGCCTTCTCTATTAATTTAAAATATTAAAGTACATATTCACAAAAATAATCTAGGGGAAATGAGATAACCCTGCAAGAGTCACATGGCCAGCAGCTGGAAGGAAAAACAAATATTAATAAAAAACCACCTTATGCAGCAAAAGTAGTACTGGCTGAGGGAGGTGGTTTAGAACTATCATATTTTTTACCCAACCATTATTTGGTTCTATAGGTGGGTCAGGCAGAGACCACCCATCATCATCAACATCTTTATCTTTTTACTTTTCCTCCTCGGTCTTGGGAGGAGAAATGGACAAGGCCAGGTCAGGGAACCACTTGGAAGAGGTGGCAAGAGGCCATGAAGAGTCACCACCCGGGGTGGGCCAACTAGAAATAGGAGAAACACGAGACCAAACAGAGCCATTCCATGATAGAGAGGATGAGTGATGATGAAAACTATAATTCCCATTATTAGGGGAGTGACAGGGAGCCTAGGACCAAGGAGTTTGGGAGAAGTGGGTGGACGAACTACGTCCATGATGACGATAATGGGGCGGAGTGAGGTCGGCAAAAATAAAATCTAGTGGCACTTTATACACCGTACATGCGGCATTACCCCACTAGTTCAAAAGCTCCTGGAGGTGGAACATCTCAAGTGCCACCTTGTTAGCCTATACTTGTATCTACATCATCACATTATTGCATATGCAAGATTTAGTGTACATAGATACATTTATATCAAGAAATTTTTGAGTGAAAAGAACAACATTTCTATCTTTCCAAAGAGTAAATAAAATCTCCATCCTGAGAGCATGCCAAATCTTGGTGTATTTGTAGGGGATTCTAGGTGAATCACCTAGAAAAATCATATGCCAAGAAAAGGGCTTAGGACAAAATGGTTTGAAAAATTGTGAATCCAACTCCAGTACTGTTGAGCTTCAACAAAACCAAAAAATATGAAGAAAGGTCTCTAGTTTCCCACAAAAGGGACACCTAGGATAAAAAAATCCCAAATTATTCAGCCAATAACCCAGGGGAAAGCTCTAGAAAATAACATGCCAAGTAAAGTGTGAAATCTTTGACTCAGTAATGGAAGTCAGAATAGTGTGAAATCTTAGTCTCTAGTTTTCCTGAGAAGACTGCAAGTGCCAATGCTGGTTAAGAGTGGTGACCATGGGAAAATGTGGCACTAGCCAATGGTATCCTATTTCTGGCTTATAGTTATCAAGAGGAATGCAAGAATATGATTTCCAATCCTTTCACCATGACTTAATAGGTTGAACACCCAACTTGTGAAGCATGTAAGGAGGCAAGGTAGAAACCAACAAGTCAAAAGTATGTTGAAATGGGAAAGACACATGAAACTAAACTTGCATGTCATCCCATGTTTTGAGGCTCATCTTATCTCTCAAGAACAAATCTTTGGGTGTCTTGATGCCACATTTATGAAAATGCAGAGCACTAACACCATGAACCTTAGCCAACGAGACCTCTTGCACAGAAAAGAGGAGAGACCACCAAATATTATGTTTGTTCATAGAGATCCCATCACGGAAGCCATCTCCATCCTAGCAGAGCCATGAATTAATGGCCTCCTAGGCTCTCCACATGATTTTGACAAAAAAAGTGCCTTGGATTTGAACTGGTTCTGACATGATGAGAAGGGTTTGAAAACCAATCCCCTTCCAAGTTGGTCTATTGACTGGAAATCCAGTGGATATGCAATTCCTGAGAAGGATTTTCCATGTTTCATTCTCATTCAAAGCACACATGACCCACTTAGCACATAAGTAAATTCCCTACTTTTGAGTAGAAAGAAGGGCCAGGCCTCCATACTCCTTGGGAAGGAAACAATACTCCCAGGAGACTTTGTGAAACCCATGATGATCAACACCAGAAGCCAAGAAGAAATCCCAAAGGAGTTTCTATAGGTTCATGTAGGATGCTTTTGAAGGATGCCAAAAAAAAGAATAGTAAACATGGGTAGCTTCCAAAACTTTGCAATAAATCTAGAATTTACAAGCTAAGGAAAGTGACTTGGTAATCCAGTATTCAAGCTTCTTTTCAATCTTTGCAAGAACCGCATTCCACAATTCAACATGAAAAGATTGAAAGGCAAAGGAAATGCCTAGAAAGTGGAAGATCTCTTTGTGATGAACCCATTTCTATCCATATTGAGAGAGTCAAGGAGGAGAAGGAAGAAAACATTGCCTATAGAAGAGAGTCTTGTGCCATTGAATAGTCAAACCAGAGGTAAGACAATAATTTTTAAGGAATTGGAGAGAATTTGAGACATTATCCTCATCCTCGATGAGAGTGATAAAGGAATCATCAACAAAATGACCATTGAAAATATAGGTAGGTGACTTAGGCAGGGAAATTCCTCTAACAAGACCATAAGAGATAACATTGGTAAGAAGGTAGCCAAACCCCTTGACAATAAGCACATAAAGAGCTGGGGCTAAAGGGAAGCCCTTGCGGATAGATATGGAAAGGCCAAAAGCCTCAGATTTCCTACCATTAATGGTAATATAAGAATATGCATAACCAAAAACCATCTCAACCTACTGAATGAAGGTCAAACCAAAGTTGAGGGCTTAAAGCATTGCAAGAATGAAGGGTCATTCAATACGGTCATAAGCATTGGAAAAACCAATCTTGAGGAAGATGGATTTCTGTTTGGACTTCCTAGACCATTCCATGCCTTCCCTAACTGCAATAATATTTTCAAGGATATACCTAGACTTGATGAATCTAGTCTGCTCAGGGTGCACAACTAGAGGCATGATGTAGCGTATTTTGAGAGCTAAGGCTTTAGAAATAATCTTGTAAGAGAAATTAAGCAAGGTTATTGGCCTACAATTACAAATATCTTCAGGATCTCTTGCTTTAGGTATGAATTTAATGTTTCCTTTGTTGATAATATTTCTAAGGGATTTGAAATGAAATGCTTCAAGTTAGACCATATGTAGGTCGGGGCTAACATAGTCCCATAAGAATTTAAAAAATTCACATGGAAATTCATCGCACCTAGGAGCCTTGTCATCTACCATGGAAAATAAAGCTTCCTTGAGGTCATTAATGGTAATCATTTGTTCAAAAAAAGCATGATTCTTAGTCGAGAGCCAGTTTGGAGTAACAACAATACAATCCTTCAAATCTTGGTCCCTGGAAGAAGAACTTCCCTGCATTGTGAACACCTTCTCATAATGTTGGACAAAGCTTGAAGAATGTCAAGAAGTTCAGAGAGAACCTCTTGAACTTCATTGATCTCAGTAGAGGTATGCCAAGCTCTAAGAGGTTGCAAAAAATCTTTGGAGGCTTGGTATCCAACCTTAAGCTAGTGAAGGCAAGCCTTGATTTGAGATCCCCTGGTAGCATAGTTGTCTACAACTTTCTTCTAGTGATGGAGATTAGCAAGCTAAATTTGCAACTCTGTATCAAATGAATTCATGGTCAAGGCCTCAGATGTAGCACATTGATCATTAGTAGTTACACCATACAAATGCCAACGCTACATGGAAATTTTCCTTCCATAAATGTGAAGAAACCTTTCCGTACGGGTGATGGAATCATTCCACCAGAGAATTGAGCCTGAGTGGTTGTAGGGTCTGGGCTCCAAATTACAGACACGCAAGATATGAGCCATAGTGAGTTCATGAGTAAGAAGGGACATGTTGAGGAAAAAGTGTATTTTAGGACACCTCTTAGTTGTCTTCCATTCAATAGTAAATAGGATGAGATAGTGGTTTGACAAAGTCACATCAATTAAACGAATGATAGGTAAATCCCTATCTTTTGAAAAAGAGAAAAAATATTGAGCTATAATCATGACATGATCAAGCCTCTTAAAAATCCTGTCAGATCCAACTCTAAAATTGGACCAAGTATGCCAAACCCCACAAAGACATTGATGGTTGGCATTGGGATAAAACATGCCCAATTTATTACGCATGTAGTACCGAGCCTTTCTTTCTCTAGTTGTCCATATAAATGGAAAAATATCATCTTTGTTAGCAGCTAGCTCAGCCATATTGAAGTCCCCAAAAATAACCCAGGTGGATGGAGGCTGATGATCTACCATCCAATACCACAGATGTGATATTTCAACAACACCATTGGGGGCATAAACATTAACTATGCCAAAAGAATGATTATTGAAAGACAACAATATCCAAATAATTCTCTACATAGGGTCAGAACCATGCAAAATAATAGCAGAGAATAAATGATGGGGAATAAGAGTAACTACAACACCTCGACCTGCTTCATACTATGAAGAGAACATTTCAACATCCAGCCAAATAACACAAGAAGCAACATTGAGCATGAAACCAAAAATTTTAACTTCCTGGAGACAAAGAATATCCAAGTTACCAATCCTATGTCTAGCATCTCAAACAAAATATTTTCTGGGGAGGTCAGTGAGACCTCAAACATTCCAAGAGAAAAAATTCATGATAACAATTCTTTCATTTCATTCTCATCCCCAAGAGAAGAGAAGCTATTATGCAAGAAGGTTGAACTAGTTATAAAGCTAGGAGGAGAATCTCCTCTAGAGATGACTCTTCACTTTTCCAATCTTCCATCTGAAACCTCAGCACACCTAGAAGGGGTACGGAAAATTTGCAAATATTGAGACACTATCATGGAAGCCTCCTATGGAGTGCAAACCCAAGTGGGCCGAGAAACACTTGCAGACACTTCCATCCTGTGTGGGGAAAGGTTTGAAACAAAATTTTATGGAACCACAACTGTTGAGGTAACATGAGCCACCATAGTAAATTCCATTGACGACTGAGCTGTAAAAGCTGAAATTTTCTTGGGGGTTGAGGCATTTTTTCCTTTTTGCACCACCGTGGTCCATTTTTTTTTTTTTTTGCATCCACAGGCTTGGAAGGAACATCCTTAGGAGGAGATTTTATGTGAGGCATGGCCACTGGGAAGTCCTTGGTCTTATGGTTATTCAATTGAAACATATAATAGGTGTTAGGAAGGTTCAGGTAAAGCACCATCTAGGTGAAGGTGTTGGCTCCAAATTGAATATCAACCATTTCTTTAAGCTTACGTAAAAGGTCGACCTCAACACAAACCCTTTTCTGAGGGCGAGAATTAAAAAATGATCATGTTCCATGCACACCACCATGCCAAGAATTTGCGCAAGGGTTGGCATGAATGGAAAACATGGCATAGAAAGACCTAGAAATTCAACCTAAACTAAGACCCTAAGCTTTTTTTAAACTGAGACTGTAAAGTCTCGAGACCAACACTTGAAAACCAACAGGGAAGACCTAATTGTCCAGAGTCCATGATTGAATACCTCATCGACCTGGGTAGGGTTTGAGAAACAAAAAAAAAAAATCCCTTGGTAAGGATTTGAATGCCGTCAAGATGAACTCCATGTGGATTCTAGGCTTTGGCAACCTAATCTTTCAACATTCTTTCATGTGGATTTCTACCCATAAAATATCTTATTAAAGTATACTTTTTAAGCCAATTACATGTGTTATCAAATTCCTAAATATCAAGCACATTATCAGGGGAGGGAATACCTCTTGAAACACTTTTGAAAAAAAAATGCGAGGGCATTCAGAGGAGGAGGCACCATGAGCATCTGTCGGAGCAACTCCAACACTAGCATCAACTTTTGGGCCAAAGTTTTCCAAATCCATTATAAACCCCTAAAGATCCCGCAATAAATACTGTATGCCAAAACATAGAGATCATTCTAAAAAAATGTCGTAGGAAATTCAAAACCCTAACATGTTTGTACACTCAACTCAAAGATCCTCTCCAGCATGAATATCCATTCATGATATATTAGACTTATGTCTCTTCTGGATTTTAAGAATTACATGAAAATGAGGATTCTAGGGATGAGATGTAGGTTCCCACTATGCCCCACCCTTCTGAAGGTGAGAAGGAGAAGATTCAAGTGACCCTTGTTTGTTCTTATTGGACTAGCATGAAAAGGAAGTGATGGAGGATTGTCTGTCTAAGAATGTGAAATTCATTGAGAAGATGAAATATATATTTGACAACAAGCTCGGGGAAGTGGAACAAACAATTGAAAAGTGTGAGTCCACCCTGTGAAAAATTATGGATCATGGCCACGATGTTGTCAAGTCTTCTACTGAAAATATGACCACCTTGGTGGCTAAATGGGAAAAACTTCATCAGGATAGGGTTGTGGTGGATTTAGACCAAGAAAAAGACGGCATTGGGGTTACTATGGGTCTGAGTAAAAGGACAAGGGATAGCACAAAGAATAAGACCACAAAGTTTCATTAGGGTATTCTAGATCTGAAGGAGTCATTGTAGAAGATGATCCAAATTGAAGCTGAAATTGTGGAGATTTTGAAGAACCTAGTCTATTTTTGTTACTTTTGTTGCTTCTGTGGTGTTCTTTGGCTAGTGGGTTGTTGGGTTTTTTATGGTTTTGGGTTGGGGTCTTCTCTATTTGTTTTGTTCTATTTCAGTCACATTGTTGTCTTTTTTTGTTCTATGTTGTTGGATGTTAATGACTTATCTTATGTAATTCCTTTGTAAAGGGTTTTGGGTCCCTTTAATAATTATTTTTGACATAATAAAAAACAAAAAAATATTTATTTGCATCACTTCTAATGTCTTTTAACCTCATCCTACTTCTTATCTTGCAATATCTATTAAGACTTAAAAAATTATCATCACTTTATTTAATTTCTCTTCTTACTATCCATTAATGTCATCTAACCGATAGTATTATCCATCTACCTTCCACATGTCCCTTGTACATCTCTCTTCTCGCACTAAGAAATACATAGCATAAAATATCTAAATACTAGATCTAATTGAAAGTAATAATATACATGTTGAAGGCTATAATAATAAAATAATTAAATTAATGAAGGTGCAAAAATGTATCACTTGACTTAAAAAATACGTAGCAAGACTAACCAAATACATAGATAAAAAATGATGTTGTAGAAATAGAAAATAAAACCCTAAAGGCATAAAAAAAATGTAGTATTAGCTAACAAAAAATGTCAAAAGATAGATGCAAAAATACATAGGGACATTCCAAAAATAGGAAAATCAAAATCATTGCAGATCTGACCAACAACTTCTAAAAATGTTTAAAAACTTAAATTCAATGATTATTATGGAGGGGAAACCGTCCAAAGCATTCCAAAATATCTATGCTTGATTTTGAATCTATTCATAAACCCTAATAGAATCAAGCCACTAACCCTAGATCTACAAACTAATTCAATAAATAATCAATAAAGAAACTACAAATGCAATGTAAATAACATGAAATCAATCCAAATATACCTTCAAATGCATAAGAGGCTTATTTTCATTGTTCTACTATCTTCCATGATCTTGCAATTTTATAGTTCTTCTCTCAAATTTGTATACACTTGCACAAGAGTTCAAGAAGGAATAGATTGTGGTAATGATGATGTAAGTTATGCTTTTGATGATGTATGCTCTAAAATAATTTTGATAAAGTATATGCATGATTGATTGTAGATGTGTTTTATTATGAGAAGAGGAAGCCTTTTTTATAGAGATCATTCTAAAAATTGAGGGTTTAGATTAAAAGGTTAACATTGTGAATTCCTAGGATATCAAAGATGGAAGAGAATCAATTGGATTGGATGGTAGGAAAAGACAAGGGATGAGATTAAGAGGTGAGGTAAAAGATAAGAGTGAGCATGGTTAATAAGAGGTTAAATTTGAAACGGAGGGATGAGACTAAGAGCTGGGTTGACTTTGGAGAAAATACAAAGTGAATGAAGAGACAATTGACAGTTGTCACATACCTAAGAATTTAGATTATGATCCATGTGAACAAGCTGGAGGGTTAGGATTAAAGAGGAAAAAGGTAAGTGAATTAATTAATTAAATAAAAGTATTTATTTAGTCAATTAAGAAAGGGCTAGATAAATTAAATAAATAAAATATTTATTTAATCTAGGAGAGGGGTGAGATTAAATAAATAATAAATATTTATTTAATTTAGATATAAGAAGCTTAGTGAATCGATAAAATAAATAAAAATATGTATGTAATTAATAGTAAAAATATTTATTTAATTAATAGAGGACATTAAGGTAAAATAATTAAATAAATAATAAATATTTATTCAACTAAAGGAAAATTTTAGGCGTGGACATATATTTTATTCTAAAAGGTGAACCAAAAATTTCTTTAGAATATTATATCATTTTTATATGATATTTTGTTGTAATTTCAAAATACACCCAAACATGTTTAAAGAATTATTCATTTGCATCACTTCTAGTAAGTGTCTTTTAACATCCTCCTCCTCCTCCTTCTTATATTGCAATATCTATTAAGACTTGAAAAATTATCCATCTACCTCCCATATGTCCCTTGGACATCTCTCTTTTCACACTAAGAAGTGTATAATGTAAAATATCTAAGAACAATTGTCAAGATTTGTCTAATTGAAAATATTGAGCTTAGCTATAATGATAAAATGAATAAATTGATCTCCCCATTTGAAAACTTGAAGCCTTGAGAGGTTCTAGCTTAGGATCATCACAATTTGTCTATTAATAGGGATTGCACCTTCTTGATATACTTTTCTCTTAATATCAATGTAGAATATCTAGCCTAACTCATTTTTTACACATTCAACTCTTGATCACTAGCTGGTATGTCATTCAAACTACCTAGCCTAACCCATTTGAACTAGCTAGTATATCTAGCCTAACACATTTGAACTAGCTAGAATGCCAATTGAATTACTTCCAATAATATTTTTTTATCAAGATTAAATATATTTTAACTATCATAGCAAGTTGTTTTGGACAACTGATCTTGAATTACTATATAGATGAGGAGCTAGGTGATCTGCAATGGTACAATTCATATCTCCAACTATTTTATATCCATGTGCTATAGGAAACATTCCTTTAGAGACAAGAAACAAGATATAAATTAATTTGATTCTTTTCATTTTTCCTTGGTTTTTTTTCCCTCTTTACCAGATAGGCAACAAGCTTCTATCCATTGGGTGTTCTTTTTGTAATGCCTATAAAATATTTGGAGGATGGTTGTTTCATTCACAAGAGGCATTAATAGTTAACATGGAAGTCGTGCTTTGCATGAGAGAGAAGTTGAAAGAGATGGATTCATTTTTCAATCCTCTCAATTTTTTAAACTTTCTTAGAGAATATTTATAGGTTGACTTTTGAAAGCTACTAGATGAGGCCAAAGATTCACTCAGTTCTCTCTTCATGCCCTTCAAAGAACTTTGTCCCAATTTCAATTTTGCAGGGGCAAAGTATCAGTATTTAAACAATAATAAGAATTAAAAATTTCCCCAACCTAGGTTTGAATGTACCAATTGTGGGCATTCCTTTACAGTGGGTGGAAGAAAGCCTAAAAATATTTTGAGAAAGAGGAATTAAAATTCTGAGAACCAATTTGAATTTCTTGAAAACAAATTCAAGCCCTAGTCTGAGAAGCAGATGTTGGAGGCTATAGTTCTTCCTGATGAGTAAATGTTACAATTTGATGATGAACTCTAATTGGATTCAGTGATACCAAATTTGCAAGACATGGCTACAGATCTTGTTGATATTGGTTGTGTTTGCTGAAATTAGATAGCGAACTCTAATATTCAACAATATTTATAGCTTCAATGTTTGGTTATGGTTTCATTCTAATCAAGGTTTTCGGCTTCAATGTTGTATAGGAGAAAACCAGATTGGAAGTTCTACTTTGTTTGATCGTATTGATATAGATGAATTTGGAGCTACTATTTGTTACCCTTGTTTACATTCGCTTAGAATTTTGAATCATGCATGCACAAAGAAGAGGAGAAATATTAGCCAAGGGTAACAAGCATAAAAAGGGTACCAAATAGTAGCAAATAGTAGAAATTCAAAATTTTGAATCATGCAAGGATAAACTATGAGGAGAAATAAAAATGGAATAAAGAAATGGGAAGACCCTATCTTGACAGTGTCCCACTCAAAAGTGAAGACAAGAATAAGAATTCTAGGAAATAGTTGTTAATTTGTTAACTTAAATTAGAAACAAATAATCCCCTAAGAAAATCACATATCATGAAAAATGTGTGAGCATACATATAGGAGTTGAAAACTAAGATAAAATGAGCATAATGTATAACACAATACATAAAAAATATTCACCTCCAAGAATGAGTTAAAAAAGAGAGAAATAGATTCAGACAGTTTCAAAAGGTTAGATATGTTGCATTCCAAAAGCTTACATGGATAAATTTTAAATAAAACAACTCTAGTCATGAAAAAGGAAGTTAAAACTTGAAATAGGTTTTTGGACTCCAAAAGTTCAAAAGAAACATAATTCAAAATGAAAGTTCTAAGAAAAGAGAATTCAAAAGAACATTTCTAAAGAAAAGAGAATCCATACTTAAGGTGTTTGGAATCCAAAATGTTTAGCAAATTCATAACCCAAACACTCTGACTGAGTGACCAACCTTATAGAAGAAAACATTACCACTACTACCCCTCTGAATATCCATCTCTTGCTTGATAAATTTGAACCAGTACAAAGAAAAATAAACCACCTAAATTAACTATAACCTGGATAAAAATGTCTAATATATTTATTAACTATTCCCCTTCAAAAGAAAATAATAGAAAACATTTCCTCCAATAAAGTAAATTAAATTCATATAAATGACATAAATAAGGTAGAAAATACATTGATGCCACCCACATATGACAAAATTATTAGATGTTGCTGAGATTTTATTTAGATTGTGCATATATATGGTGGCATTAATGTTTTGTCATTGATGTCAACATACTTCTACTGTTGAAGACAATGTTCCTAGTATGTTCAGTGAGGTTGAATTTCTTGGTACAGATACTACACAGAATATCTACAGTTGCGATCATATAATTCTGTTATGAGATGTTTGTAGCTAATGCATGTTAGTTCATAGATGTTAGAGTGTAATGCCCCGCCAGGGAACCCAGGAGAACTTAACCTAAACACAACACTAAGTTCCTGGAATAATTTTTTTTTTTTAAATGTTTACAAACAATATTAATAACAATGCGGAAGCAATACAATGAAGTACATGACATACATGAAATACAACTCATACATGATTAACATTCCTTGAGGGTTCCTTGACATAGAATTACTTAAACAACTAATCTACAAATATAAATATAAGAACTGAAATAAGGTTACATAATCTGAAACTAATTACATACATCTCATAATAAAGATTACATATACAACTGATACCATAAGGTATACTACCTAATCAACATCCACTGCACAAGTCACAGGGTATGTAATAATACATAATAAAAAATTCAATGCATCCTCCAAGGATGATAACCAATATAAACATATGGTATAAATACACAACTCAAATAACTGAACAAGTCTCCAAAAGACTATGAAGATGAAATTGCAACAAGGAACATCCAGGCAAGAAGAAGAATCTGTCAGAATCTCAATGGTAATAAGAATCACTACCACCCGACCACGTGAAACCAAAGGTCCACTCCCACCGTGCTGAGGAGATAGTGATAGGCCCATCACACGGGGTATACAACAAGAATGCAAACAAGGTACACATGACCTCAAAACTCCAATGCAAAGGAAGATCCCGGAAGCACTCTAATCCCAAACAAGGAACACTAAACAACACCAGAAGTAACTGACACACGTAGGATAACCTAAGCTATATATAGGGAAGTGTCATCACATAATTCCAACCTTGAAGGTAACCCTAGTAGTACTTCTTGACCCTGGCCTCCAAGTGACACTATGTGGCTTGGTGATCCTTTCGTGAAGACAATGATCCCATCTTCCATTCTATCATGCGACAACATTCAAGACATGGGTAGAGACTCAGACATCTTATTAATTCATTTTAAACCCCTTTAATGTATCATATTTTCACTTATTAAGTAACTTTCCAATGGG
>MU225042.1:194370-216635 GCA_018584345.1 Thuja plicata | reverse complement strand
TCACCAAGCCACTGCCCAAGGATACATTTGAGTACTTGAGAAAGAGACTAGGGGTCAAACCCTTGTCTACCAGTCAGTAAAAGACTGAAGGCTGCATCAGCCTATATATTATCAGAATATCATTCATATTGATGCAAGCAAAAAGATGAACTTCAAAGCTACATCTATATACAGAAAGGTATATATCAAAATTGAGCACCATAGCATATTGTTGTATTGCTGATAGATAAGGGAAATTCAAGGAATATATTATGGATAGAAGAAAATGATTATTTGACATGAATGTCAGATATTTGTAAAATACTTATTTGGCATTGTTGTCAAAGGGAGAGAAAGTTTCCATATTATCACAGTCTTCAGAAAAAGAAGAAAGATTATCCATTATCAGATTACTCCAATAGGGAGAGATCATATCCATAGGGAGAGAGTTTGTATAAATGAGTTAATACAAAGGGAGAGTTTCTAACAAGAAATAGAGACATCAAAGAAGAAGACCAGTCAAAAGAGAGATATTGACACAAGGAAAGGACGCAGCACATCAGAAGTAGAAAGTAGAAGAACTGGTAGAATCAAATCTAAGCTAACACAGAGCTTACCAGCGATTAGAAATTTTTATCAGTTATCAAACAAAGATTGGTAGTTTGATGAATCTCAATAAATTGTATTTTATATTGTATTAGAAATAGAAAAGTATGATAATATAAGTTTGTTGCCATCAATGCCAAAGGGAGAGATTGATGACATGTAACTAATTGAATGTTTGATAATGTTAAGTTGAAGATAATGCAAGAAATTAAATTAGTTTATGGTTTTTATTGTCATTGATCTCAACTTGATATTATCTATATGGTCATATATATAACGTCAAAGACTTCAAAGAA
This sequence comes from Thuja plicata, assembly GCA_018584345.1. Lineage (NCBI taxonomy): Eukaryota > Viridiplantae > Streptophyta > Pinopsida > Cupressales > Cupressaceae > Thuja > Thuja plicata. The sequence continues at coordinate 215,754 of MU225042.1, read as the reverse complement.
TCAATGGAACAAAGATTATGCTTTCAGCAATGCATAAAAGTCAAGTATTCACTAAGTGATAGATAAACACTGATAGAGTGCACACCATCGGTAAAAGCAAAGAACCAAAGTCATAGTGATAACCGATGAGAAGAAGACAGTGTTTCCCGATGAAGAAAAATCACAGTGATACCCAACGAGCTGAAAATAGAGTTGCCCGACGAGTAAAATCTAATGATGCCTGACAGACGGAGATCTTGAAGCTGACTGGAGTCACACCGATGGAACTGGTAGTTGTCATTGATGACTAATTGCAGAATTGACCAACAAAATAGAGAGTTCAGAAAATGACATAATATCTAGCTGGCAAGAGCTAAAGATAGAATTAACTGGTTGTTTTCATTGTTTTATTCGACCAGAGTTAAGTGATTGATTTAAAGAAGATTTGTATAGTTGGCATAAAGATAACTATGAGATAAATTAGGAGTTATTCTTTAAGTCAGATTGGCTAAATTATTTTTCACGCCAAGAATCAAGAATCAAGAATCAAGAAATGATGAATATCATGTCTATATAAGAGACAAGCTTAATACATTTTTGAATCACATGAAAGGGGATGAATAGAAAGAGGATGTTGAAGAGAAACTGATGAAGGATAACTTCATGCAGTCCTGATTAATCAAGCTGAAGGAGAGCTAAAGAATTCTGCAGACACCGATGAATAGTGAAGCACAACATCACAAAGAAGAAAGTGTGGAGCACAAAGAATTGAATTGATACATTGATCAGAGAGGTAATGTACTTAAATATATTTGAAAATCTGTAATTCAAGTTGCATTAGAAACAGGTCATTGTGTTTTAGTTTAACCATTGAAGCATCAAGTCTCTTAACAGAGCAGGACTTAAAAATCTTCTATATATTGAGGTACATCCCAAGGAGTGCCAAAAAGGTTGATTCATGAAAGTAGCATTGGAATTTCCAGATACCTATTGACAGTCTAAGGAGGTTTATTCAAGGATGGTAGAAATATTTTCCTAAAGCCTATTGATAGTCTAAGAAGGAGGCTGATTCAAGGATGGTAGCAAATAGATGCCCGATACTAAGTGACAACCTCTATGCATAAAATCCTCTAACAAGGTCACACCTAATAGTGTGTATGTAACCTTTAATAGGGTTGGATCCTAACAGGGCTCACTTCAGAAGAGTGAAAATTTGGGGTACCTGTCCCAGTGGTTTTTTCCCTTAACAAGGTTTCCACGTTAAAATCTATGTGTTATGTGTGTATGGTTTATTACTTTACTGTTTTACATTTCACATATGCATTTCTAGATTGATCGATATACTCTGCATATTTACTGAGTGTCGGTAAATATTTTTTAGTGCTTATCGGTAATCAAGGAGAATAAGGTCAGAAAAGGAAAACCAACTAACAGTTAAATCATTATTAGTATTTCATGACATGCATCTTGTAGGGACTTAATAATCTGAGGTTTATTGATTGGTGGTTAAGTTTAAGGATACATTTTTGAAGCCACTGATTCACGCCCCCTCTCAGTTATTACTAACAAAATTAAGTTATCACACACTTCCTGATATTCAAACAATGATATAAGACAACAATATTTTTGCACAAGCAACTCAAAGATAGCAATTGAAATTCCTTCAATAATTGCAAAGGACTAATTGAAAAGGATTGAAACCTTGAACAAAGAAAGACATAAAAACTTATCTTTTTATTGATTATGAATCACTTATCTTTGATGTCTCTTTAACTTCTACATGGTATATCAATGGACGTTTGCATGCCTTTGATCTTTCATCTTCCATTCGGGTCACATTATTTTCTGTTTACCACTTTTGAAACCCTGCATGAAAATCATGTTGACATATTAAAATGATAATCAAAATCCTCAGTCGATGAAATAATAATATTAAAATATAATACGACAAAGAGAATCCAAGTCATTAGTGCCACTTGAGAAATTTTTTCTTTATATCCATTTGAGACATGTGTTGCTTAGTCGCGCACTCAAAGAAAATAAAGATCATGAAACTTTTCATCTCGAGTGAATGTAAATCATAGATCAGATGTGAACTACACCATAGATCCTCATATTCATTCATTTCTTAGAATCAATGGGGTCAGGATACGTGTTGATCAGACTTAATCTCTTATAAGATAGATCCCGTGCATCTCCACCATAAACCTTTGAGTTAGCCATCTGATCTTTTCAAATCTATATCCTCTTTACTTTATCCTTGCACTGTACTGGGCCCATCAACTGCCAGATTTTAGCATGACTTAATCGCTTAGGCTATAGATCTTAATTACTTTGTCATTAAGCATTTAAGTCAACCATTCGATAATTTGAAATTGATCAATCTTTACTTCCCACTCTAATCCCAGGACAATGACGTTATTTTTCCATGTGGCACTTAGGCTTAATCACTTAAACGTTAGATTTATTGCATCTTTTGATTAAGTATTTAAGTCTACCATAGATCTTTCTCCAACTGGACTGTTATATAACCTCAGTCGCAGCTCTGACTTTTGTGGGACCCGATTCTGACATGAACACATGGTGCAATGACTTAATCACTTAAAAAATAAATCTCATGCATCTTCTCATTAAGTCAATAAGCTGACCATTGATTTTGCTCAACTATTAACCATTCATATTGAAGTGTGTCCTTCTCATCTTGACAAAAATTGCCAACTCTATCCTTGTCACCTCATTGCTCAAAGTATTTGTAGGCCCAGGACATGTGTCGAAGAGACTTGATCGCTTAGAGGGTTGATCTCAAGTAGTTTTTCTTTAAGAAATTAAGCTGACTATCTAATCTAAAATTACTTTTCCACTCTTTAACTTTATACTTTGACTTAACCCTTAACTGCACCTCAACCTTGGGTTTACGAATCTCTTCAGTCTTGAAGTCACTGAAACATTTCCTTGACTCTGCATTTAATATGAGATTTAGAAACTACCATATGATTAAAGTAATGTGTGAATGATATCAATGAACAATGCTAAAACTCTTAGACATAAGAGCATATTCCATTTGTTTCTGAGATCACACAACTAAGGCAACCTCGAAGTCGCTAAGTAAAAGAGAATATTGCCTTCCACAATCATAAAAATATATTAAAATAGATAATAAACTGTGAAAAAGGGCCAACGACTATATTTACGAATTCAAATATATGAAAGCCGTGGTAAATATAAAACATAGAAAATTTAACAGGTTTAATGCATGAAATAAAATAAAATAAATGCATAGGACAAAATATTAGCAATAATAAAATATAAATGGAAAGAGGAAATAAGCATAAACCAAGATAAAATATACTTCCCTGAACTGTTTAGATATACAAATTTGATTATAAATTTTGGTTCCACCAGTGGTTCTTTCTGGAGGTGTGTGTTCATACTTGGACACAACAAGATCTCAACTATCTCTGGAGAAGTAGACCAAAATATAGACAAAGAACAACATAAAACAAATAAAACAAAAACTCAGAAGCAAACATAGCGTAATACTTCCTTCTTAAGAGAAGAATGGTTTCAAATATTGAGCATGAGTTGGAAATTATTGAACATGACCCTCTGTATCTTGCAACATGTAACTCTTTTCCCCTGCATTATCAAAAATTATGTAGGGCCCAAGCCATAAAGCTTCAAATTTTCCATGCTTTCCCTTATCCTGATCTTTAGTATTCCATTTTAACACCCAATCTCCTTTCCAAAAGTTCTTTTCCTTAGTTATCTTATCATGTAAAGCTTTCATTTGCAATCATTTCCTCACATTATCACTTTGTGCAGTTCTTCTGACTTCATCCAATTCTGTAAGCCGATCCATCCTATCCCTCATGAAATCCATATCTTCTAGTTGTTCCTCTCTGACAAACTTATATATAGGGAGAAGATTGTTCAATGGTAATCTAGCTTGTTTTCCATAGACCAATTCATAAGGAGAAAATCCAGTAGATTTCTTAATTGTTATTCTATCTTCCCAAAGAGCTAAAGGTAATTTGGAATCCCATGCTCTTTTATTATTGCTCAACATTCTCTTAATGATTTTCAATATGTTTTTATTACTTGATTCAACCTGACCATTTCCTTGAGGATGGTAAGGGGAATAATATGACAAGTTACACCATAAGTACTACAAAATTAGAGAATTCCTTGGATCTAAAACGCATACCATTATCACAAATGATCTTGCAAGGAACACCAAATCTTGTTAGTATATTTTCTGTTAAATTTTTTATAACCACCTTGCTTGTAGCTTGTTTAGAGGATATGAATTCAACCCATTTAGTGAAATAATATGTTGCAAATAGAATCCATTTGTGTTGTCCACTAGAAGCATCAACAATTTCACCAATGAAATCTATTCCCCACATTTGGAATGGCTCTTCAGTTGACAAAGATCTGAGGGGTAATGCACCATCATATTTTAATTTCCCTTAGAACTTTTGATAAGATTCACATTTTCTAACATATGTATAACTATCTTTGAAAACATGTGGCCTATAATACCTAGCATTTAATATCTTATGGGTAGTAGTTCTTGCTGAGAAGTGACCACCACATACTCCATCATGTGATTCTTTCAATACTAATTTTGATTGGTATACATATAGAAAAAATAGCACGATACCTTTTCTATTCTTCTAATATAAATAACCTTGTATCAAAACATATCTAGATGCTTGTAACTTTATTGTCCTCTTTTTATTTTCATTTAAACCCTCTTTGAATTTCATGTGCTTAAGGAAATATACTATATCAGTATATTAGGGGCATTTTTTGATACTTATTATTGATTCATCAGTGTTTACTTAATTTATTTGAACTGCTTCAAGATTTGATTTGGACATAAGCTTAGCAAGATCTTTTCCTTTGACCAACTTTGTTATTTGGATCTCCATGTCAAATTCATGGATCTGATTCACCCATCTACGTCTTCTACCTATCACTTCAGACTGCTTAAATATATCTTTGATTTCTGCTTTTGGCACATAAGCTATCACTTTATCTCCTACCAAGTATGGCCTAAAAAATTTCACTGCTTTAACTAGAGTATAAGCCTACTTCTCATTTATATCATAATTTAACTCTGCTACTTTAAGAGTTTTACTAAAAAATGCTATTGGCTGTTCATAGGCCTCATCATTTTTTTGTAACATAACTACAACAATAGTGTGATATGATGCAAAAGAAAATAATTGAGAAGGATTTGAAAAATTAGGTGTTTTAAGGACTGGAGCTTCCTTGATTTCTTTCTTGATGTTAGAAAATGCTTCTATGGCTTCATTAGACCATTTAAGTTCTGCACCTTTCTTAAGCATCTTAGCAATAGGTTTAATAATCTGTGCAAAGTTAGGGACAAACCTTCTTACAAAATTTATCTATCAAAAGAAAGATTGGATCCCTTTAACATTTTAAGGAATCTAAATTTTGTCTATGGTTGCAATGTGTTCAAGATCTATCCTTACACCATCCTTTGATACAATGTAACCAAGAAGCTTCCCTAGTAACCCCAAAATGACACTTCTTAGGGTTTAGAGATATCCCATATTCTAAAGCTCTTTTGAAAATCTACTCCAAATAATCACAATGATCTTCTGCCCTTTTTGAATATGTAGTCAGATCATCTTGATATACTACCATGATGAGATCAATCAGGCCTTCAAAAGCCACATCCATTTCCCTTTGGAAGGTTTCTCCTACATTAGTTAACCCGAAGGGCATTCTTGCATGCACATAAGTCCCCCAAGGAGTAGTGAAGGCTATTTTTAATTGCTCTGATTCTTTGACCATCACTTGGTTGTACCCTAAGAATCCATCCATCATAAACAACAATTCATTTCCAGTAACCTTCTGTAGAAGAGCTTCCATATTAGGTAATGCATAATTATCTTTCAAGGATGATATATTTAAATTTCTAAAATCAACACACAATCTTATATCTCTATTCTTTTTTCTAACTGGGACCAAGTTTGATACCCATGTAGAATGTCTTATAGGCACAATTATTCATGCATCCCTCATCTTGACAAATTATTCCCTCATCTTAGGATCTAGCATTGGATTTATAGGATGTTGTCTTTGTCTGGAAGGTTTTTCTTCTGGCTTTAGAGGGATTTCATGCTGAAATAAATCCTCTTAGTAGGCTTTAAGATCATCATATGACCATGCAAAGATGTGCCTATATTTTCTTAATAGATTTATCAAATTAGCTCTGATTTTGGGAGTGAGCCTTTTGCCAATATATACTTCTCTTGGAGTATGATCATTTCCAAAATTAATATTTTCAATCTCTTCAGATTCATTTCTTATCTTACCCCTTTTGAAATTTTCTTGATCATCAAATACTCCTATTGCAACCAAACCTTTGGGAATTTTTTTTGTCTTTAATTGAACAACTTCTTTTCCAAGAAATGTCTCTTTTCCATCCTGGTTCTCTACATAACCATTCCAGTCTATGCACTGATCTTCATACTTGTCTTCATTGATTAAAAATTTGAGGAGGTCTCTATCATCTTCAAATATTTGCCAATTTTGCACATTGTCAGGAACTGATGGCCTTTTTTTTATCTCAACTTGCATAATCTCATCAAGAGGGATATCATTCTGCTTGATGGCTACATTATCCAACAAGTCTGCAAGGAATTTTTCTGATCTTTCTATCCACTTAATTGAAAATGCATCAAAAGATTCAATTAAATCCCATACTAAATTTCTATACTATTTTAACTTAGGATTTTTGGTAACCAATCTATTTCTAACTTGAGAAACTATCAAATAAGAATCACCATAAATGGAAAGCATTTTAATGCCATATGATTTTGCAATATTCAGACCAATAATTAATGCTTCATATTCTGAAACATTATTTGTGCATTCAAAATTAAGTAAGAACTAAAATTTTAAGATCTTGCCACATGAGGATACAAAAGTGACCCCAACACCATTACCTTCTTTACTGCATGCTCCATCAAAATTCATTTTCCAAATTTCATCTTGATTCTCCTGTAAATGTATTTCATGGGACTATCAATTTTCAATACTGATTTAGTAATACTTACCTGAAAATTGTCCATGTCTGAATGACAAAAGTTTATTTTGTCCACCCCAATGTCTTGATGAATAATATATGGAGATATTGGCTCCCTATAAATTCTTACTTCCCTACCATCCACTGGAATAGTAGCATAAAACAAATCTAATTGAATATGACCACCTACTAGATTAGACCATTGTCTAGATAAAAGCCTTCCATAATAAGTAGGTACTTCAATAACAGTAATATCTATTTTATATAACATTTTAGGACAAGAAGGAAATTTAAATTCCACATCCTTCATAATACCAACAACAGGTATAGACCTATTTTCCATGGTGTAACATCTTCCATAAGTTGTATCCACCTTCATTCCAAGTTCTTTCATGACTTCTGTAGGCATAATATTCATTGCTGCTCCTGAATCTATCATACAATTCTTAAGTAGTTTATTGCTAATCATCAAAGTGAGATAAAAAGGATCCACTTGTGTTCCATTTTGAGAAATATTAGTTCCTAAATAAAGCATAGGAGGATCTTCATTTACGTCTCTCTGATTAGATTCTTATTTAAAAACATTACTTACATTAGACAATACTTTTATAGTTTCATCTTTGTATTCAAGTACTTTCATCATTTAAAATAAAGGAATATAAATTTATACCTGAGATAAAGCATTAGATATGAAAGAAATATTATTGGGAATAAACTTACTGACCATTGGTTTCTCCTTTTTCAATTTAGGTGCTTGATGAGGATCTACCTGTTGACTTGTTTTTGCATTATCATCAGGCTTGTTTACCTTCCTTTTTGGTGCCTTTGTAGATACTCCTGCAGGATTTACCTGATCAACATTTATTGTTCTAATCCTTAGTTTTTAGTTACTTCTTTCTTCCTCAAGAGCTGCAATAGTATATGCTTCTTTCTCCTCATCTGTTAGTCTTCTGATAAATGGTATCTCTCCTTGTATTTTATCACAATGACACTCTGTTCAGATCTTCATGATAAATATATTCTTCCAAGAACTGTAGTCACGTACCTCTTCCACACATTGGTTCAGATGAAACATTATTCACTGTGGGCTGCTATTCATCATTCTGATCTTCTTCTTCCTGTAGTCTATGGGTCACACCACAACCATTAGGAGAATGTGGTAGATTACAAGCATCACACCAAGGACAAATTTCCACAAAATGATTATTTCTCTTCAATGGATCAGGTGTTTCCTTAGTATAATATTGCTTCTTAGGTTTTCCATCTTTCCATTATGTCTTATATGGCATGTCTTGTAATCTAAATCTTTCATTTTTTAGGAAATGGTGACGTATCATTTTTAGGAAATGATGGCTTGTCATTTCTACTTTGTTTTGCATTTAGATTTTTTAGCATATCCATAATATCTTTTAGATCATTCTTTTTCAAGAGCTTTTGGATTATGTAATTTAGTGTCACTCCTTTTATCTATCCTTCTAGTATCCCTTCTATTATTTTCAATGGTGGCAACAACTTTGAAAGCTTGTTGCAATGTTGCAGGGCCTTGTGATCTAGTCTCATAGTGTGTTTTACTATCAAATGTAGTTAGATAGAAATAAATCAAAAAAGAATCAACAAGCCTTATATCTCTTGGAATTATTTAGAACCTTATTAAACCTCTTGTTGAATTCTACAACTGATTCATTAAAGTTATTTTTAATATTAGTTAACTCATGAGATGCAAAAGATGTATCATTATGATCACCAAACTGTTCAATAAATAGGTTCACAAAAGTACACCATCTTGAAATGGATCCATCAGGAAATCCTCTATACCATTCAACAGCTTCTTTAGTTAATGACTGGACGAACAACTTCATAAAGATGTCTTCATGGTTCCCATCTAATTCTTAAATAGTGTTCTTCAAATTTATGGTATGTTGTTCAACAAATTCCACTCCATTCCCTAAAAATTTTGCAATAACATTTCTCAAATCATTTGATATGGTATTTGGATATCCAACTATCCCACTGAAATCAAGTTGTTTGTATCATTCCACCACCATAGGAGCTCTTCTCTGGCCCATGTTATGTTGGTTTCCATTCTGACCTCTGGGGTTTTAATGATTCATGCCTTGGTGATTTTGTCCATTTCTATGATCATTACCCATATTTTGATGTCTAGGATTACCTTGATCATAGTTTTTTGCATTATTCGGCTACCTCCAATAATCATTTCTTCCATTCTTATTACTGTTTCTCTCATATCTTCCTCTATTATCAGGTTCAAACAATGAGTTTGTATGATCAATGTTGAAGATTGGATCTCCATTTTTTCTATGAGGAGGGTTATATTTTGGTTGCCTATTACCTTTTGGTATTTATTTTTTCCTTTGTTCCTTCTCCATCCTCAAATACTAAATCCAGCTCACTTCTCTTCACCTCTAACTTCTCCAAGGCTTCATCATGTAACCTTTTCAAATCCCTCATTACTTTTGGATTCTTTTTCCCATATTCAGTTAATTTAATCAATGTGGCATATAGGAAATTGTCTTTTTCATCATATTCTTCTTCAATTTCTTGTGTTGAATTCTGATCATCTTCATAACTAAAAGGGTTTCTATATTCTTCTGAATCACAATAGCTTCCATTATTGAAACCAGTAGTCTCTCTATCAGGAAATCTTTTATATCCAGTATTCATAGTATTAGAAACTTGTTTCTTATTTCTTCTTAGACTTTCCTATAAATATAATTCAATTTGATCTGGATGCAATGATCTTCTTCCCCACATAAATACTTTAACAAAATAAAGAAAATTTATCATAATGATACTTGCATCAAAATGGTAGAGTCACCACCTTCTTGTTAGAAGGAAAATACTGCTTGCTAGTCTTCTGGATTCTACCTCCCAGTAGAGTGCAATGTCAAACAAACAAGCTCTTTGATCTGCAAAATCTGAAATTTTAAAATTCCCCAGTAGAGTTGCCAATCTGTTGTGTGACTTGGATGGGGCAAACTGAACGATCCAAATTTTGGTAGAAAAACACCAGAGCTTCTAGGTACAACTGAGAATTATTATATAAAAAATTTCCCTAGTAGAGTCGCCAATCTGTTGGTGCTCAAATCAAAAGATTGGATTTCATATGGACTTGCCAATCCAATAGTGGAAAACCCAAGTGATCTGGCCAACTAACAAGTTTAACCTTGGGGCAAGGCTGAAACTTTTGCAATTTCAGCTCTGCAAAACCAAGGCTGGTAGGCCTATACCTTGACTTATCCTTCAATTCTTAAGGCTTTTTATAGTAGATGAGAATAATTCAAACTATCCTTCTCAAGAATGGCAAGGCACTTGAGAAGAATCAAACTGAAATCAATGTAGAATGAAATTGCAAAAAACTGAATGCTTTGTGAGAATGTTTTGTCAAATGTCTATAATGAATGACTGAGTTTTATAATATCTCAACAACATGAAACAATGAATCAAATTCCTATTTCAAATAATATTATAGATCAGTGCCTATATCAACTTGGGAAATAGAGTCAATCCAAATCCAATCCTATGTACAACTTTGCAAGACAGTGTTCAACCATCAACTATCTGAATGCTTCAGGTGCATAGAAGATTAAAGTATGTATCATAGCTTTGTTAGTTCAAATGAGTTTAAATCCTATGGTTGGGAGAATGGATGAACAAGAAGCCAGAAAAAAATTAAGTTATCACACACTTCTTGATATTCAAACAATGATATAAGACAACATTATTTCTGCACAACAACTCAAAGACAACAATTGAAATTCCTTCAATAATTTCAAAGGAATAATTGAAAAGGATTGAAAACTTGAACCAAGAGAGATATAAACAATTATCTTTTATTGATTATGAAAAATAGTACATAAGAATCCATGTTCAGTCGTGATCAATTCTAAAACTAACTGAGAATGATGAAAAATATGACCACAAATAGTCTACAGACCATCCCCCAGAGCTATTCATTGATCCTGGTATCCTTATTTATACATAATTCAAAGGATGTGAAAAAGATTTAGATCAATGCACCAGTTCATCTGCTAAACCTAATACCTAAGATCAACAACTGAACAACCACAATTACAATAAAAGAATGAATAATCATCCCTATAAAATAGTTATCGACCAAAGAAATTAACAATAATCAAATTGTTTGTTGTAATTTATTATAAATATCTGATGTCTCTTTAACTTCTGTGTGGTATATCAATGGATGTCTGCATGCCTTTGATCTTTCATCTTCCATCCAAGTCACAATATTTTATGTTTACCACTTTTGAAACCCTACATGAAAATCATGTCGACGTATTAAAATGATAATCAAATCCCTCAGTTGATGAAATAATAATATTAAAATATATATGACAAAGAGAATCCAATTCATCAGTGCCAGTCAAGAAATTTTTCCTTTATATCCATTTGAGACACGTGTCACTCAGTTGCACACTCGAAGAAAATAAAGATCATGCAATTTTCATCGCGAGTGAACGTCAATCGTAGATTAGAAGTGAATTGCACTGTAGATCCTCATATTCATTCATTTCTCAGAAATAGTGGGGCCATGACACATGTTGATTAGACTTAATTTATTATAAGATAGATCTTGTACATCTCCACCATAAGCCTTTAAGCTATCCATCCAATATTTTCAAATCTGCATCCTCTTTACTTTATCCTTACGTTGTATTGGGCCCATCAACTGCCAGATGTCAGCACGACTTAATCTCTTAGGCTGTAGAACTCGATTACTTTTTCATTAAGCATTTAAGTCAACCATTTGATCGATCTAAAATTGATCAATCTTTACTTCCCACTCTGACCTAAGGACAATGACATCATTTTTCCACATGGCACTTAGGCTTAATAGCTTAAACATTAGATTTCTTGCATCTTTTGATTAAGTCTTTAAGTCCACCATAGATCTTTCTCCAACTTGACTATTATTTAACCTTAGTCATGGCTCTGACTTTTGTGGGACCTGATTTTGACATGAACACGTGGTGTAATGGCTTAATCTTTTAAAAGATAGATCTTGTGCATCTTCTCATTAAGTCAATAATCTGACCGTTGATTCTTCTCGACTATTAACCATTCGTACTGAAGTGTGTCCTTGTCATCCTGATAGAAATTGCCAATTGTATCCTTGTCACCTTGCTGCTCAAAGTATTTGTTGGCCCAGGACATGTTTTGAACAGACTTGATTGCTTAGAGGGTAGATCTCGACCAATTTTTCTTTAAGCAATTAATCTGACCGTCCGATCTAAAATTACTTGTCCGCTCTTTAACTTTAGACTTTGAATTAACCTTTAACTACACCTCAACCTTGGGTTTACAAATCTCTTTTGTCTCGAAGTCGTTGAAACATTTCCTTGACTCTGGGTTTAATACAAGATTCAACTACTACCGTAGGATTAAAGTAATGTCTAAATGATATCAACAGATAGTGCTAAAACTCTAAGACATAAGAGCATATTCCATTTGTTTCTGAGATCACATGACCAAGGCAGTCTTGAAGTTGCTAAGTAAAAGAGAATATTCCCTAGCACAGTCATAAAATATATTAAAATAGATAATAAACTACGAAAAAGGGCCAACGACTATATTTATGAATTCAAATATATGCAAGCCGTGGTAAATATAAAACATAGCATATTCAACAGGTTTAATGCATGAAATAAAATAAAATAAATGCATAGGACAAAATATTAGCAATAACAAAATATAAATGGAAAGAGGAAATAAGCATAAACCAAGATAAAATATAATTCCCTGAACTGTTTTGATATAAAAATTTGATTGTAAATTTGGGTTCCACCAGATTCAAGGGCTATACATAGAATCACAATAAGATATAGGTTCCCCATACCTAGGATTGAGGATCTCATGGATTGCCTTGGAGAGGAAATGTATTTCACTAAGCTTGATTTGAAAAGTGGTTATCACCAAATCAGGGTGAAAGAGGGAGATGAATGGAAAATGACATTCAAGACCACAGATGGGTTGTATGAGTGTTTTGTGATGTCATTTGGCCTCACAAATGCTCCAAGCACATTCATGAGGCTCGTGAATGAAGTGCTCAAGGACTTCACATGGAAGTTTGTAGTGGTATATCTTGATAATATACTGATATTTAGCAGAACAAGGGAGGAGCATATCAAGCATGTGGAGACTGTATTGCAAAGATTACATGAAGAGAAATTGGCTATCAATCTCAAGAAATGTGAGTTCTTAAAGAAAGAACTTGTGTACTTGGGCTTTGTAGTGTCCAAGGGGTCTTTGAAGATGGATCAAGACAAAGTGTCAGCTATCCTAAACTGGCCACCACCTACCACAACAACTGAGGTAAGAAGTTTCCATGGGTTAGCCCAGTTTTATAGGAAATTTATTAGGAATTTCAATGGTATTTATGCACCATTGTTAGATACCATCAAGGCTGGGGTAAAAACAAAGTTTAGGTGGACCTTAGAAGCTGAGAAAGCCTTTGAAATGTCAAAGAAACAAGTAGCCACACAACCTATCCTAAAGTTTCCTAGTTTTGAAAATTTGTTTACCATTGAGTGTGATGCAAGTGGGATGGTAGTAGGGGGTGTGTTAAGCTAAGAAGGTAGGCCAGTAGCCTTCTTCACTGAAAAATTGAATGAAGCCAAGAATAAATACTCTTCTTATGACTTGGAGTTGTATGCCTTAGTTCAGTCCCTTAGGAAATGGAGACATTACTTGTTACCCAAGGATTTTATTGTGTTTACTAACAACCAAGCCCTTAGTTATATCAATACATAGGAGAAACTAAGAAATAGACACCTAAAATGGATGGATTATCTAAAAGCATTCACTTTTACAATTAAGAACAAGAAAGGGAAATTAAACAAGGTTGCAGATGCACTAAGTAGAAGATTGTTGACAGTCCAAGAAGTTCAGTTGAATAACATTGGCATTGAAATTTTCAGAGATCTCTAGAAGGAAGATGTGGACTTTGGTGAAGCCTACAAGGTGTGTACTAATTTTCAGAATAATTTTCATAGCAAGTTTTTTTATTTTACTTTGCAAAATAGACTGTTATTTAAGGGTAACCATCTATGTGTACCAAGGAGTTCAATGAGAGAAAATATCATCTAGGAGAAAAATAATGGAAGCTTGAGTGGTCGTTTTGGTATGAACAAGACTTTGGAACTTGTACAAAGATTTTACAATTGGCCAAAATTGATAAGGGACATGACTAGATATGTTGAGCAATGTGTAGTGTGCATGAAAGCCAACAGAGGAATGAGCAATGTAGGTTTATATCAACCTTTACCAGTCCCAAATATGCCATGGGAGTGTGTGAGCATGGAATTCATAGTGGGTCTACCCAAGACAAAGCAAGACTATGATAGAATCTATGTGGTGGTAGATAGATTTAGTAAAATGGGTCACTTCATACCCTGCAAGAATACTCATGATGCTTGCCATATAGCATATTTGTTCTTTAAGGAGATTGTAAGAATTCATGGTTTTCCCCTAAGTATTATATCAGATAGGGATGTGAAATTCATGAGCTATTTCTAGAAAACATTGTGGAATAGATTGGGTACTAATCTTTCATTTGGTTCAACCTACCATCCTCCGATAGATGGCCAAACTGAGGTGGTCAATACAGTGTTGGGTAACCTATTGAGGTGCCTAACTAAAGAGTATGGATAGACATGGGATGTAGTCATTCCCCAAGCAAAGTATGCTTACAATGATAGCAATAATAGAACAATAGGGAAAATTCCATTTGAGGTGGTTTATGGGATGCATTCAAGGGGTGTGTGTGAGCTTATGGATCTTGGAGGCATGGAGTATAGGAGTGTTCATGTTGAGGACTTCACTCAAACCATGAAGGAGATCCATGATCAAGTTAAAAAGACCATACCAGACAATAAACAAAAGTTGAACATGGCATAAGGTGTACATGGAGCACCTCATCAAGTGGAAGAATAGGCATGAATAAGAAGTATCATGGATTGTAGCTACAAAATTCAAGAAGGTGGGAATATCTGAAGATATTTTTTCCATAGGAGTGACATGACTTTCCTTTGTGGGGGAGTATGGTGCAGGAGCACCTAGGTAAGGCTAGATGGTAACTTAGGGCTCCTTATGTGATTTTTGGCTTGTAGTAGTTTTAGCCAAACCACTAGTGCAATAATAGGACTAGGGGGTCTTAAAGTATGGTGTGATAGGTTAGGAGGTCTTATTAGGTCATTTGGGACCTAAGTGTCTAGGATTGTCCAAGTTGTCAATATTTTCAATCATGGTGACAAAAGTTGCATTTTTGTATTTTAGGGTCAAATTGGATAAGGGAGTGTTTGGGAGACCTATTTGATGATTTAATTAACTTATATAGGCTTTTGGTTGAGTTTCATGTGATAGTGACCAAGTTTGTATGCAAAACCCAAAAGTTATAAAAGTTGTCAATGTTGTCATTGACAACATTGACAACATTTGTTGCATGATGAAATTTTCGAGCAAAGTGGTTTCTTAACTATCTGAAACCATTGAGATAGGGATTTGGTCAAATATATGAGGCCTCCCTCAACCTATGCAAAAGGTTGTATGAAGTTTTGGAAAGTGAGTAATTAAAGAAGAGACAAGTTTTCTGAGCAGTTTGAAGCTTTTCTATGTTGAAGGCATTTTAATGGATTAGACTACAAAATGTGATTTATGGACAATATAGGGTAGTTCATTTTGGAATTCTATGTGGCATTAGATTAGAATTTTAAGTGTTTTTATTTAGATTTGTAAATTATTTTGTTTTAAGCTTTGTCGCTAGTCTGAAACATGTAGGCTATGTATATGGGGTCATAACTCATCATTCCATCGTAGAATAGATCTTGGAATGTATGAGGTGACTCCCTATACTATATGTATGCAGAAGGAGGGGCCTTGGAAATCTTGTTTTCCATTTTTTCAATGATTCCCTAGGTGAGCCAGTGATGCATGGCTAGGGAATACAAAGCGTTGCAAGTGGGTAAAAGTGGGTTGAATGCATTGAATGCTCCAACCTGAGATCATGGAGAGGTAGAGTGATGTTTGAAGAAGCCCCAAATCAAAGGAGAGGATTGGGTGAAGAGTTTTAAGTTCCAAGAAACCAAATCCATATGCACATAGTCCTAAAGCCTTGAAACCCTTAATTTTAGGCATGAGTATAGCTTCCTGGTGTACAGAAAATTTGGGGAGTGGAGACTAGTAAAATATTTGAAAGGTTCCATAAAGGGTGTCCAAAAATGGGATTTTTTTAGGTAGCTATTTGGGAAATTTTGAAGATATAAGCAAAAAGGTGACCAAATAGGCCTAATTGCTTGTAGCCCTATTTGGGTGTTTTTGAAGGCAAATCTTGAACTCGATTAGAGTCTCAGTGAAAAGTTTGGTTGTAAGTGTTGGATTGGATCCAAGTGACATGATAGAAGCCTATGTCTCCATAGGTGATAGATTTAGGAAAATTTTGACTCAATTGGTTCAGAGGTGCAATAAGAGCTCCATGGGCAATGTGAGGAGTGTTACAATTTCTTGATTGGTGTCTACAAGTTGAAAGAAGGATCTTGTGTGAATAATCCTTAGGAGATTAGGGTTATGATAAAACCCTAATAGGTCAAAGAAGTGACCAATAGGATACCCTAGAGGTAGATAGGGTACAAAGAAAGCTTTGTAGTTACATTAGTAACATGGTAAAATACTTATTACCAAGTACATTAATCTTGTGGGTTTCATCCCCACTGTCGTTTTTCCCTTAACCAGGTTTCCAGATAAAAATATTGGTCTTATGTGTTACTTATTGTGTTGAGATCATGATTTCACATTTATCTTTCAGATCTAAGATTAAAGTTTCTAAGTTGGTGAAAGTTTATTGATATTATGGCACAACTTATTCACCCCTCCTCTTAGTTGGGTGTGTGTGTGCATCTTAAGGTCTAATAATTGGTATCAGAGCTAGTGTCCTCTTTGAGAAGCTTGACTACTTGAGGAGATATGGGATGTCAACCTTTATGAAGGATATTTTGAGACTTGAAGGAACACATTATGCTATAAGGAAGGACTAGATGATTACACTATTGAGATGTCTTAGTGAAGAACATTGGGTTGTTACAAAGAAAAATTACAAGCCTCTTGTTGATGCTTCTACTAGACTAGTGATGAGAAGAAATAATATGAGATTAATATTAGAGAATATGAATCCTTGAAGAGTGCCTTATCAAATGATAAATATACAAACATTCTAGGATTGGAGACTGCACATAAAGTATGGGAAAAGTTAGAAACATTATATGAATGAGACAATTTTGTGAAGCAAGCGAAGCTACAAATCCTGAGAGGAAAATGTGAAACATTAAGGATGAGTGAAGATGAGAATATTAATATCTATGTGAATAATATCACTGACCTTTTTTGTGGAATCCAATGAGCTGATGGAACATTGGATGAAGATGAGATTGTTTCTAAAATTATGAGATGCCTGCCTCCTTCTTATGATCATAAAGTTGTTGCTATTGAAGAAATCAGAATAGTGACTACTTTTAAAAGAGATGCATTGTTTGGATAGATGCTATTCTATGCATCCTTTTAGTATCAATACTAAATCTAGATGTGTCATTATGCATCTCACTCATTTTGTGCATGTTTGGTGGAATATTGAGGAGGATAAGTTGGGGCTCAGTATGGATACATTTACTTGGGAGTTATTTCTTGAGAACTTCCTAGAATACTTTATATCTGATCAGTGGAGACAACATCATGTAGATGGGTTTAATAATATGTGGCAGTTGACCATGACTGTATAGGATTATAAGCATCAATTTTTAGAGCTCAAACAATACACAGGTTTGACAAGGGTTCTTCTCTTATGGTTCAACACTTCATTAGGGGACTTAATGATCATATCATTGGGGGAGTTAAGCTCTACAAGCCTACAAATCTCAAAGAAGAGGTCATTAAGGATACTCTTGTGTAGAAGAACCCAACTTTGGGCCATGGAGGTCAGATGGGTGTTTAGTCTAGTGGTCCTACTTCTAGTTTTATAGGTAATCATTTATAGGGAGATGGGAACTCTAGGATTTCTTCTACCTTTTCAAGAGGTAATCAGTCCCAACAATAGATAATATTCATTCCTCCTACTCAGAGTGGTGGTTCTCAGATTAGGAACTTCCATGATATTCAATGCAACAAGCACAACTAGAGTGATCATCCAGCTCAGAGTCCTTATCAGGAGTTCAGTAGGGGTAGTTTTCAGCAGCCTAGTGCACCTTCATGTGGAGGAGGTGGTAGTAGAGGAGGGTTTTTTTTTCTTGTGGGTAGTTTGGTCACATTGTAGCCAATTTTCCCCAATGTGCAGTGTAGTTCTTAGAAGAGAAGCCAACAACTTTTGACCCTACAGTTGGAAATTCTAGTAGATCCCACGAAGTATATGCAGTCATTGATCACCATCCAACTATGTATCATGCTCCTATGGGTGGGTTTTTGTATAGAGGACCAACATCGGGATTTCACATTCATCTAGAAGGGAATGTTCCTCAATTTCCAAACTAGAGAGTGGGGAAGGGTCCTATGGGATCCGCACGTTGAATCTTTTGTGACTTAGTAGGATGATTTATGTTAAGATATTTATATCTCTATTTTTTTTTGTAGGCTTCTAGGAATAAGCCTAATTTTAGGGGGGGGGGGCCCTNTTTATGTTAAGATATTTATATCTCTATTTTTTTTTGTAGGCTTCTAGGAATAAGCCTAATTTTAGGGGGGGGGGGCACTGTAATACCCACCCCTTAGTTTTCTTTTCAGTTGTGGTTGCCAAACTCTATTAGGCCTTTTCATGTGTACATTGGTTATTTTAGTTGGTTTTGAGGATATTCATGTATTACTTTTCATTATGATTTGATATTTATGATCCAGTGGATAGTTGTGTGATATCTTGTGTTTACAATTAGATTTATGGTTATTTATATGTTATGATTGTTGGAGATTTGTTTATGTACAGTTGATTGATTGTATGTTTGTCATTAATGACAACATATAATATACAACAACATTCTTTAAGAACTTATCAGAATAGTGTTATCCAACCTTGCATGGTTAGATACATGTTGTATACATGCCTTGGTTACTATTTTCATACATGCAGGTCCAGATATGATGTTTTAGTCAAGTTGTGTAATTCTGTTATTGGTAGTTATAGTTCTAGAAGAGTATATGTTCTGAGCCGACGTATTTAACATATTTCTTGAGTTGCACCTATCTTTAGGATATGCATGTGTATATTTATGATTAGTTATGAGTTAACTATGTTTGGTTAAACATGCCTATCATATAACATCAGGATCATGTTGTTTGAGATGATTTGGTGAAGCCGACTTAGTGAAGCATTGCGACTGTTCAGTTTGTGTTGCATGGACTTAATATTGTTTGCGTGCTTGGTTAAGCTGACAAAGATGTTGTTGAAGTGTTTCCAAGAGTCTTCATGACCTTCTACTTTAAAGAAGATACTTATAGTAGTTCATTTGTAAGAGAAAAGTGTGAATGATAAGAGAAGAGACAGAAAATGGATAGAGAAGAATATCATTTGTGTTTCATTCATCAAGGATCTATGTGAAGAAGAAGTAAAAGATTACAATACATTGGAACTGATCAAGACAACAGGTCTACTCTATAGTTCATCATCAGATATAGTGCATATCTATTCTACAGAAGGTTGTAGCCTTCACCATTGAAGTAGTGAGCTTTTGGACAGTGAGTCCTCACCCCTAACAGGGTTATTTGTAAAAGACTCCCAACAGGGTCAGACCCTTAACCAGGTCACCATACTTATTGCTTTGTAAAGAACAACTCCTAACAAGGTTGAAAGATCTTCTAACAGGGATTACTATAAACAAGTATATTTCATTATGGGTGCTAATTCCCACTGGGGTTTTTACCATTTGGTTTCCCCGTAATCAAAATTTGTGTTGTGTACTGTGTTATCTGAATGAGCATTTACTTTATGTTAATTTGAATTAAAGAAGAGAAAATAATTAAATTTATTGATAACTGATTCACCCCCTCCCTCTCAGTTATCCTTTGGGACTATTCTAACAATTGGTATCAGAGCCAAGTACCTTGGAGAAGAAGCCTAACAGCGTAAGGTAGATCAGATGTCTTACTTTAGAAAAGAGAGCCCTAAGTTCGATGGATAAAATTATATGGATTGGAAAAACAAAATGATAACCTATCTACAGTGTGTTGGTTTTGATATCTTTGAGATAGCCACACAAGAAAATGTTATTCCCTCTTTAAAAGATCTATCAAGAGATGATGCTACTAGCAAACAGAAGGATACATTCACAGCTAATGCAGTTGCCAAAGAAGCCTTTATAAGCACACTATCTGACAATGAATTTTCTGAGATCAAGAAATTAGACAAAGCATACACAATATGGAAGTATTTAGAAGACATGTTTGAAGGAGATATTTAAGCAAATAATGCACATAGGAAGACATGGAAAAATAAATACAATAGTCTTGAGATGTTACCTGAAGAGGACATTAGAGCCTACAATCAAAGGATAAATGAAGTAGTCTTTGGAATCAGAAACAATGGTGGAGAAATATCAGAAGAAGATATAATGGCAAGCTGTTAACTACCTTAACATCAGACTATGAAAACAAGATAAGTATTCTAGATGAAACCATGCAATTCTCACAAGACTTCAAGAGAGAGACTTTGATCAGTAAAATATCTACATTTGAGATATCAAGATTGAAGACTGAACCTAAAAGTGAAACAAATTTCAAAGCCTCAGTCCATGGTAAGAAATCCTTACACATCTCTAGTCATAATGAGAAAGAAGAAGTTGATGAAGAACTAGAAGATATCATTGCTATGATTGCTAAAATAGAAAAGAAAGGAAAAGGGAAATATGAAGGACAACTTCCATTCAAATTTTTTTCATGTAACAAGATTGGTCACTTTGCATCTAAGTGTCCCACAAGAGTCAAGAAGTTTAGATTTGATTAAAAACCTAAATATAAGAAGGAATGTTACCATGCTGAAGAAGGTGTAACTGATGAAGATTCAGGAGAGGATTAAATTGGATTTGTTGCCCTTAGAGACATGGAAAATTTTCTCAAGGAAATGGACATTGTAGATGAAAAGGAAGAACAAGAGTTAGCCCTAATTTTCAAAGAAGACATCAGAACTGATTGGATCATTGACAGTGGATGCTCTCACCATATGACAGGTGACAAAGATAGATTTTTTCATTTAGAAAAATACAAAGGTGGTATGGTTAGATTTGGAGATAACACTCCTAAACCTATCATAGGCAGAGGTTCTATCACTTTGGATGGAA
>MU225042.1:162933-188496 GCA_018584345.1 Thuja plicata | reverse complement strand
TATATCAAGATTACATATATTCTTAGATGCTCTTATTTTTTTAATAAAAAAAATGTCTCGCTAGATTTTACAGACTGGTGTTTTAATGATTTTCAGAATTTTATAAAAATAAAAAAAAATATAATATGTAAGGGTGGTGGGCTGCCAACCCTCGCCACCCCCCTCTACCGTCTAACAGAGGATTGTTGGCACAATAGGGGCTACTAGCGGGGCCTGGGAGGTGGGGAATCGACACCCAACCCCCTTAAAAAGTTATAAAAAAAAAAAATTTAAAATGGTTTTTTTTAAATTTAAGTTTTTTTAAGTTTCTAAATTATTATTTGTCATTAATTTTAATTTTATTTAGTCATTAATTAATATATATATTAATAACTAATATTAATAATTAATAATTTTATTATTATTATTAATATTTATTATTTAATAATTTTTATTTGTTTGTTTTGATTAAGTTTGTATTTAGCCATCACATTTTTATGTTAAAATCTTATTTATTAATAAATCTTTTTTTTAATATAGTTTTAATTTATATTATTATTTAACAATAATGTTAATTAATTAGGTGTTTGTTAGGTTATTTAGATAAATCATTTTTATGAGCTTTCAATTACGTATATGCATTGAGATTTTATATGTACACTTGTATCATCAAAGATGGAACTTAGTAAACAAAATTGACTGCTTTTAAGACTTGTCTTTTGGTATGTCTACTTGGTGTGTTTTGTTTCATTATTTTATGGTGATCTTTTGGGGAAATACCTTGACTTTAGGAGTGGTACACCAGAGACTTAGGGATCATTTTCCTTGTGAGTTCTGTGTTTTTTTTTCCAGTGCATGTAATGTGATGTGATATGGTCTTATGGTCTTGATCATTTTCTTCCCAACCTTTGTTCAGACTTGAGCCCTCATTCATTGGATACTTTGAGAATATGTTTATGATGTTTATGGGTGTACCAATAGCTCCTGTATGGGTAGGAAACAATTTTGAGATTTATGTTTTTCCATCTTGAAGTCTTGATTCTTTGAGCCTAGGTATGTTAACTAAGTGTATAGAGGGGAAGTGGCTTGCAATGGGGGCCAGGGCCCTAAGTGGCTACTAGGGTAACTAATTGGAAAGTAACTTAACAAGTGATAACATGATACATTAATGGGGTTTTAAAATGAATTAATAAAATGTTATAAATTTTTTCCCATGCCTTGGGTGCTAGTACAAGCTAGGATAGGAGTTAGGATCCTTGTCTTTATGAAAGGATTATTGAACCACATAGATTCACTTGGGGGTCAGGGTCAAGGGGGGACTACAAGGGTAAATTAAGAGTGGACTTATGTGATGACACTCCCCTATATGCAACTTAGGTTTCTTACATGTGTTTGGTGCCTTTAGTAATGTGTCAATTGCTTATTGTTATAGAGAGCTTCTAGGATCTTCCTAGTGCATACCTTTGTGATGTCTTGTATATATTTTGACTTCCTTCTTGTTGTATTCCTATGTGTGTGAGCCTGATGTTATCTCCTCAGGACAGTGGGAGTGGACCTTTGGTTCCACGAGGTTGGGCGGTAGTGATTCTTTTACCATTTGAGATCAAACATTCTTTTTCATGTTTGGATGATCCTTGTTGCAGTTATACCATCTTGTTCTTCTGGAGACTTGATCTTTATCATGTTGATGTATATTTGTACCTAATTTGTATATTGGTTGACATCTATTCAGAGGATGTTTTGTATTATTATTCTTTATTTCATACCCTATGACTTGTGTAGTGGATGTTGATTCATTATATATACCTTGGGTATTAGTTGTATATGTGATCTCTCTTTATGAGATGAATATTATGATTGCAATTGATGTATCTTTTATTTTAGTTCTTTATGGTTGTTCTTCGTAGATTAGTTTTCTTATAATAATTCTAGGTCAAGGAACCCTCAAGATTTGTAATCTGTATTGAGTTGTCATTATGTGCATGTTATATATTTCATTGTATTGCTTCCGCGTAGTTATCATTATTGTTTGTAAACATTTAAAAAAAATTATCATGTAAACTTAGTTTCATATTTAAATTAAATTCTCCTAGGTTCCTTGGCAAGGTGCTACATTATTTTCTTTTGAAATGACTAAATTTGGAGATAGATTTCCTAAAGTTGAATCCGCATTTAAAGCTACTATTTCTAAAGATAAGCAAAGATATGACCCTAATGAAAGTTCATCTAATCTTGGTAAATATGATAAGGAATGGGAATATATTGAGAAATAATAAAGAGAGATTTAAGAGCTTGAAACCCTATTTGAAAAGAAGCTTCCTAAGGGTTCAGGTAAGTATGAAGGAAAGTTTCCTTTGAAGTTTTTTTCATGTAATAAGATTGGTCATATTTCTTGTAGATGTCCTAACAAAGAACCTAAGTACAAACATAAGAAGTTTAGTTATAATTATTAGAAGAAGTGTTACTATGCTACTAATGAAGGAACAAAAGATGATGAATCTGAGAAGAGTGAAGATGAGATTGTGTTCATTTCTATCAGAGATGAGAATCCTATTGAAGAGAAATCTTTGGTTTCACATGTGGATAAGAAATATGACTGGGTTATTAACAGTGGATGTTCACATCACATGACCAAAGACAAAAGAAAATTTGTGAAACTTGAAGGCTATGATGATGGTGTTGTAATATTTGGTAACAATACTCCCTATTTGATCAAAGGAATAGGTTCAATTACACTTGATGGTAAGAGTAATATTGATGATGTTTTGTATGTTGAAGGTTTAGGAATAATATTTTGAGTGTTGGATAGTTAGTAGATAAGGGATATCACTTGGAATTCAAGGATGGAATTTGTAAAATCATTGGAAACACTAGAATTGATATTGCATCAGGTAAAAAGACAAGAGGTAATGTATTTCATTTGAACAATTCAGAGGATAAATATTTGATTGAAAAAGTTTATGACAGCTAGTTGTGGAATAAGATATTTTGTCATGTGAATTTTTATAACATTGTGAAGATAAGAACTACAAATGTTGTAAGATATTTACCTATATTGTTGAAGCCTGATAATGCGATGCATAAGAAATGTCAATTGGGAAAGCTAACTAAATCTACTTTCAAAAGTATGACCTATTCTTTGACTGGATTGTTAGACTTGGTACATACTAATTTATGTAGACCTACTAACACTAAATTTATTATGGAGACAAATAATTTATTCTATTCATTGATGATTGTTCAAGGATGATGTGGGTTACATTTTTTAAAGAAAAATATGAGGCATTTAATAAATTCAATATCTTAGAGCTATGGTTGAGAATGAGAAAGGTATGAAGATGAAATGTATGAGATCTAATAGAGGTGGAGAGTTAACATTTAAATAATTTGATGCATACTGTTAAGAGCATGGAATAAAGATACATTTTTTTTCTCCACAAACCCTAAAAAAGAATGGAATTGTAGAGAGAAGAAACATAACAATTCTGGTCACTGCAAGGACTATGATTATTGAAGGAAATTTTTTGCAGATCTATTGGAGAGAAGTTGTTAGCATTGATATTTATACACTTAACCGAGTTCAAATCAAGAATGGTACTAGTAAGACTCCTTATGAGTTTGGTATGGTCATATTCCTACTATGATATATTTTAGAATCTTTTCAAGAAAATATTACATTAAGAGAGATGAAAATTTAGGAAAGTTTGATCCTAGAAGTGATGAGGGAATATTTCTTGGTTATTCTACAAAGAGAAAAGTATAAAAATATTATAATCAAAGATTGAGAAACATGATTGAGAGTGCTAATGTGTAAGTGGATGCGAGTTTTCAAAAACTAGCTAGATCTTGCAACTATGAATCAGATGAAGAAGGAAGTCAGATTGTGCAAGCACATAATAAGATTCAGAATGGATCAATAGAAAAGAATGAATAAGTTGGAGGTGAGGAAATGTTGGAAACACAAGAGTCAGTGACAAATGCAAATATGAAGAATCTGAGATATGTAAAGCTAAATCATTCAGAGAATCAAATTATTGTTAATAGGAACAAAGGTGTTCAAACTAGAGGAAGGATTTCTAGAAATGAAATTTGTTTGATTTCTAAGATTGAACCTAAATATGTTGATGAAGCATGCAAAGATGAAAGTTGGTTTAAAGCTATGGAAGGATAATTGTTGAATAAATTTGGTATGGATGATTCAAAACCTATTGGTACTCCTATGGTTAGTGGTTGTAAATTGATAAAGACTGATGATACACATAATACTAATCAGACTAGATACAGATCAATGATCAGCGAACTATTATATTTGACACAAACTAGACTAGACATTACAAATTTTGTTTGCATTGTTTCTAAATTTCAAGTAGAACTGAAAGAATCACATGTTGCTACTATTAAGAGGATATTTAGGTACTTGAAGGGAACAACTGATTATGGTTCGTGGCATGGAATAGATGATGATTTCACATTGAGTGCATATATTGATGTTGATTGGGCTGGTAATGTGGATGACAAAAACAACACTAGTGGTAGAGAATTCTTATTGGGGGTAGATATTAGTTTAATTAGCTAGTAAGAAACAAAATTGCATATTGCAATCTACTATTGAATTTGAGTATGTTTCTGCTACTTCTAATTGCACAGAGGTGGAATCAATGAAAAAAATGTTGAAATATATCAGAGTGAATATTGATGAGCCTATTGCTCTATACTGTGACAATTCAAGTGCTATCAATATTTCAAAGAACTCTATGTTACATTTAAAGAGAATGCATATTTTTATTAAGTATCATTTCTTGAGAGAAAAAGTCAATGAGAAAGAAGTCAATTTGGAGTATGTATTTACTAAAGATAAGATTTAATATATATTCACGAAGCCCTTGCCAAAGGATACTTTTGAGTATCTTTGATGTAATATTGGGGTGATTTCCCCTCCTAATCAGAGCTAGAGATGAATTGAGATGCATCAATCTTGTGTTCTTATAGAGCTATCATTCTTCTGGATTGATGTTATGGTGTCTACTTCTTAGGGCGAGTAGTGTGTGGTAAATAGTTCATGAGTTGCGTTGTTCAAATTTTTGGCCTCTATGACTTAGTGCATAGATGTTATTTTTTTATTGATGCCAAAGGTGGAGAGATATTTATGTAAAAAATAAGAGAGTTTTGAGCGAGAGATTGTAAAGCAGAGATGTCATATTGTGGATATTGTTGTCGGTATTGTTTCTTTGTGTATTGATTGATTTTTTCACATCATATGTTGTCATCAATGCCAAAAGGGGATATTGTTGGATGTTGCTAAGTTGTTGTTCAGATTATGCATATATATGATGGCATTAATGTTTTTTCATTGATGTCAACACGCTTCTACTGTTGAAGAGAGTGTTCCTGGTATGTTCATTCAGGTTGAATCTATTGGTACGGATACTACACAGAAGATCGACAATTGTGATTGTACAGTTGTGTTTTGAGATGTTTGTAGCTGATGCATGATAGTTCACAGATTTTAGAGTGATGATTTATGAGAGTTATAATTGATTTACTAGTGTTTGGTATATTGGTTTTTCATGAAGTAACAGAGTTTTTGGATCGGTATAGATCAAAGTTGAAGAGGAAAGAGACATAGGTATGAAGAGTATTGCATACTTAAATTGATGCTTTTTATTTAAGATGTCAAGAAATTTATATTGTTTGATTAATATATCTCTATATTTTAATATTTTTAATAAAAGTCCTTGTAGGTGTGGAAAAGAAAGAAAACTTATGTTTCACAATTGAGGGTATTTAACTGTGGAAGTTGTTGATGTGCACAAGAAAAAATGGGCTAAGTTAGTTATCAAAACTTAGTTCAAATCTTATAAATTGGATATAGTGAGAATGTAAAGGGTTACATTTTTTTAAATTCTTTAATCTTCAAACTAATTTATTATTATAATATGGCCTATAAGGAATTTAGAATATTTTCTATAATAAGAAAATCAAAGGAAAAAGAAGGAAGGAAAATACTGCATTTTGAGACTATGGTCAAGAAGTAAGAACATGCACTTGTACAAGAATACCATAATGGATTTGAGGATGGAATTGAAAAAGAGGATTTATGTTTCAAGAGTTCTACATAGGTTGAGCATGTCCAAAAATACCTAAAATACTTACTGCACCATTGAGATTATCGACAAGATAATGAAACCTCGTTGGTAGATATAACCTACCAGATTATTAATGTGTGTTTGTTTTACCATGTATTGTTAAGGTTCCTATATCTTTTAAGATACCATTCTCTTCAAATGAACATAATTCTTGGATGAGTGATTAAGGTACCTATAGACATGTACATAATGATTATTAATAAATAAATAAATGACACTTTAATTGTCACATAGTGTCTTTATAGATATAGATATACACATACATATACATAAATAAAAGTTTTTATTCTAAAATCCAGTAATTTAAAAAATAATATTTTTCATGATATTTATAATTCATTTTGTTTTACTTTCAGTATTTATACTCCCTTTCTTATTTAACTATAATAATATAATATATTATATTGTTATAAACTATCTAACTCTAAAGCTAATTATATAAAAACTAGTACTTTACATGGTATTTATAATATATTTGGATCTATTTTTAGTGCACTACACATTGATTCTATATGGACATAATATATATAATAGTTATCATTGGGTATTTTCCAATTGAATTGGGGACTTTTTGATATGAGATGAAGGCATTGCCTATATCTATATTTGAATCAAATTTCCTAGTGTTCCTTAATCCCTTTGATCTTAATTATTTGTGATGAGTAAAATAAGTAATGTTTCTCATGTAGAAAAGTAAGAGTTTGAATAGAAATTGGTGTGTCCGAAGATACATGTTTTACAACTTATACAGTCCCTAGAATGAGATTTTGTATCTTAAGGACAAATATGAGCTAAAATGCATTGGTTTAATGTTAGGTGTGTCTTTACCATCCTTATAGACCTTAATGGTACACCTTGCTCAAGGAGGAATCTCTTGAGTGGAGTCATTTCTCTATAACTTCTTCAAATGTGGTCAACCATTGCGATCAAAGTTGGAACTCTTATCTCACAAAATAGATTCTACAAAAAAAATTGAGCCATTTGGTTTTGTGGGATATGACCAAGGCATCGACTAGCCAAACTTCTCTAAATTTTTAGGAATGATGCAAATATGAAGCTATTGGGAATCATTTTGATGATTTTAGGTATTAATTTGATGGTCCAGCTTTAGGCCTAGCTCTTGATGATTCTGCCAAGGTATTAGATGGATGGATATCTAATTTCATCATCAACCTTGTTTAAAACTATAGCAACAATCTAGAGTTGGTGCAGGAATATGAGCTATCTAGGGTTAGGTCTATCAAGGGTTAAAACTAATTTTCTTCTGATTGATGAAGAAATGTGAAGGTAGATCATGTATATTGAAATTATATTCATTTAGTAATATAGAGATGATATTTTAATATTTATATTAATAGGAATATGTTGAAATACATTTAGCTTGGGATCCAACGTCCAGTGGGTAATCTGACCATTTTATATCCTCTAATTTTGAGATATAACGTTGTTTCTTTTGTTAATGATGGAGATTGAAATAAAATTTTGGTGGAAATTGTTGGCTAGACATATATGTTCATTGGAAAGAAGTAGTATATTATTACTTGTAAAATTAAGAGGCTAAATTGACTAAAGATGGAAAACATAAAGAAGAAATATTGTTCTCTTAAGTTTAATTAGGGCCTCCTCATCTTCTCCTAAAAGGTAGTAATACAAAATATGCAAACATCAAACAATCTATTTCAAAGGATCCATATAGCCCACTAGTTTTAAAATAATGTATAATGTAAGTGTATAGGTTGTGTTTTACACACTCAAATGAGGGTTAATAGCACCGATTTGCAATGGGAGAAATCAATCAAACTCCTAAGAACGAACCAATGAACAATAAAATAACAAGCAAAGATAGAGGAAAACAAATGAATGCAAACCACAATTCTTGAGGCTTCTATTGCTTCTCTCTACTCCTTCTGAAACATTGTTTGTGTGGTGCTTAGTATTGGTATTGACAATGTATATGACTTGGGAGTGTTGAGAAAATGATATTGATTATGATCACAAGAATTCTTTGGTGCTTCATATGAGAATCATGCAGAGTAAGTGTGCATAAAAGCTTGAAATTCTGGATCCTTTAAGTGGTTGAGAAGGGTTGATTATATAGAATATGGAAAATGATTTGAATGGTTGAGATCGATCCCAAAGATAAGAGAATGAATGGTTGAGATCAAAAGGAACTGGAGAAGTATTCAATAAACTCCACCTCTTCAACTAGGAAAGAAGAGGTGATGTTTTAGTTAACTGCGGAGCAACTAGTAAACTCCACCTCTTCAACTTGGAGAGAAGGGGTGATGTTTTAGTTAACTAAGGAGAAACCAATAAAATCCACCTCTTCAACTTGGAGAGAAGGGGTGATGTTTTAGTTTAACTGAGAAGAAACCAGTTTACTCCACCTCTTCAACTTGGAGAGAAGAGGTAATGTTTAGTTAACTGAAAAGTTGACCATGAGTTACCTTTTTGAGCTTGAGAAATGATTTATTTGAATATTTAATTGATTTTTATATTTAAACTATTCAAACATGTGATAATTGAATTATTTTTGATTTAGAATTAAATTATTAAGTGAAATTAAATTAATTTAATTAGAAGAATTAATTAGTAAGTTTAAATATTTAAATTTAAACTTTAGGAAAATAAATTAATAACGATTAATTAATTAAGGTTAATTAATTAAATAAACTTAAATATTTGAATTAATTTTGGGGATATGATTAAAATGATTTGGGTAATGGAATTAGAAGAAATTTATGATTAATTAATGATTAAAAAACTATTAATTAATAGATGAAAATGAGTTTTTTAATGTAAGGTCGCAAGTATGTCCATTTTAGGGTGTCTACAGTAAGTAACCATAGAGAAAACTTATTTTTCTTCACCATATATCTGGATATGAATGAACTATTTTTAAATCGCTATAAAAATAAACAAATTCCACTCTAATGAATTCATCTTCTAACTACTCACAATAGCTAGGAGAACACATGGCCATGCAAAGTTTTGTCACTATATAAGTGTGTTGGTAAACAGATTGTTCTTTTGAATATAACTCTAAAATACCCAAAATGTTTAAGAACAATTGAATACAACAGTTGGGAAATAGTTACTTGAAAATCTATTCTCCCTCTGAATTTGAAGGTACATCTCCCTTATATTAATAATATTCAATGAATTTTGATCTTTCCTAACCTAACAGGGGTATGCTCTTAAGCCAAGAGTAGGAGAGGTAAAACAAGATAAGTCTAGATATAAAATAGCTCAGGCGAAGTAAATACAATTCTAAACATAGCCAATTCTGAGATCTTATCAATCAGATTAAATCCCAAAACTGGTGATGCATGAATGATTACTAAAAATGCAGATGCAAAACTAGAGATTATTAATGTACTGATATTGAGTCGATCTATATCGTAGGAACATTCCCAAAACTTAGAATAGCAACTAATTTTCCCCTTAATTAACAGTATCAAATCATAATACAGAATTCTAGTTCGAATACAGATTACAAACCTAATTTAAAAGAAATGCTCAAATTCAACAGAAAGATAAACAAAATGCAATGAAACATTTAAAGAAATGGCATTCAAACATACACAATTGACTCAACAAAAATGCTATTCTTCACGCCCAAAATATAGCCGACCTTTGTTTTGATTTTGGGAGTAATACATATAGAGTTCCATATTGGACCATTACAAAAGGGGTAACCGAAACGGTTCAACTTCCCCAGCCAGAAATGATAACCAAAGGTTTATCCGTTACAAAATTAATAAAAATAGAACAAGGGGAAAATATATATATGATTTAGTTTCCTTCCCCTTATCTAATTTGGCCCTATAGGCGATTAAAGCAGTGATGACTTGCATGAGCTCTTCATGTCTATTGACGTGGACATTGGTGTAATGGATGAGCCATCTAGAATGTTCTTTGGCTAGAGTCTTGATTTCTTATGTCTGATCTTTTAGTTCCTCCATAGCCCTAAAGATGCATCCACTCAATTGTTGGAGCTTTGGCACCTTGTCTAGATGAGTCGAAGACTGCTCTGCTAAATTGTGCAGATAATCTATGAATGACTTTTGCATGTTGACTACTCCAACTATTGCTTTTCCTTGACCGCTGGTTTGCGATTCTGCATGAATTCCTAAGAGAAGTTTAAAATCTTTACCTTTCTCTTCTTGGACTTTAACCTCTGTCTATTGTAGTCTGGTCTCGACCTGAATGATCATCTCAATTTTGAACTCTAGACTTTGGAGCCATTCAATCAAGGGCTCATCACCCTTCTAGAGGATCTTAGCCTTTAGGGCTTCCTTAGTTTTCATCTTTACTGCCACATGCAACATGACTATGCATTTTTGGCATCTTACTCTTTCCGCAGTGAGAGTCTATAAATTCTTCCCAATGTTTCTCTTCTCTGTTTCTAGCCTCAAGAGAGCATTACCTAAATGTTCAATGATTGCTAGGCCTTCTGACTTGAGGCTCTCGAGCCATGTTTTACCAATTAGCCCATAATGTCGATCTTCTTGCAACTTAGCCAGAATGGCTTGATTCTCCGTAGCACTGGGATCAAAGGATATTTGGGTGCTGGGAGTGCTCACAATAGGAGTGAGAAGCTATCTGATGAAGTCAGTTAGTTGGGCCACTTCCACCTTAAGCTGAATTTTGGAAGTCGTAAGATCTTCTAGCTCTTCTTCTATTACTACATTAGTGGAATTCCACCAGTCCACCTTGGTAATGTGTCAAGCCAATCCCATATCAAAAGACTGCAACTAAAAGTCACAAGCTGCTAGATCCTCAAGTCTGCCCTCTTTAGTGGGTTTGGCTACTTCCATGGTGAAATGCCCTATCTCAGGATCAGGACCCAGAGTAGACATTGTCTTTACACTCTTCTGCTTTCTTGTGGTAGCCTTGGGCTGAAAGGCCCATGATAGAGTGTCTTGGCTGGGAATTGCTTCTCCCACTCTCTTCCTTTTACGCTCTAGAGTGTTTTCTATCCATGAATCTGTGTTGGTGACTTTGTTGGTAGAAACCAAATCTTTGATGAATAGCTTCCTTATGAGTGGAGGAGTAGCTATACGGTGGGAAGTGAATGGATTCACCAAAGTAGGTGAAGAGGAGATTAATTTTACAGCTTGAGCAACCTCCTGTTGCTCCCCACCCCTCTTATCTGATTCTGTAGAGGTGCTAGGACTATCCTCTCCTACTTCAACTATGACAGGGGGATGTCCTCTTTGGAGTTTCTTGGGTTGAAGTCCCGGCTGAAGTATCCACATCTATAGCACTAGCCGGCTGTTCAGACTCTATAGCTTTAGAAAGCTTGGCTACAGACTTGATTTGGTCTGTCAGGAATTCTTCTTCAATGACTCTGATGTATGGAAGAGGATCCTTTCCATAGGTCTTTTCTAAGAGAGAAGTCTTCTCAGGAGGTTCATCACCTCCTCCCGATGGTTGACTTGATCCTTTCACAACTATTGGGATTGTTTCTAATGAAGTGGTTGCAATGCCAGAAGTTTCTTTTGCCAGAGTTTTCTGAGCGGGAGGATTCCTTTCTAACCTCTTCCTACGTCTTGCAGTCCACTCAACCCATTGAACTATCCTTTTGTAAATCCCTCCCTTCAGAGCCTGCAAGTCACTTACTACTTTGTCTAGCATAGTCTCTGAGCTGACAAGGGTGGACTTTATCTTCTCCAAGTATGTGTCATCATACAGATGATTGCCATCATCTTCTAGCCCTTCTACTGCAATGTTAACATTGAAGTTTTTGATCTATTAAATGGTTAACCGAGCATAGAATCTTTCCCTGCTCTCCAAGTCATCTTTGCAATTGGCCCAATAGTCCTCAATATCAAGTACATGGTGAATGGCCTGGCTCATTTGTAAGACATCTCTGGCATAATTAACTAGATCATATTGCAGCCTTAGAACATAATATGTATCCATAAAGAACTTCTTCGAGAATGTTTTAAGAACATTCTTCACCTCTACCCATGATGCACAACTCTAAGCTTTGATGGTCATTGGGAATTCATAGCCCTTCTTCTTTCTCTCTGCACTGATCAGGTTCACCTAGAGTACTTACCTCATCACCTCAATCAGCACAATCATGTCAGTAGGGTATCTGGGCAGCTTGAAAGGAAATTCATCAAAGTTTGCAAGATGAAGATATGAGAAATCTCCGAACTGAATGAAGTAGCATCCAAATTGGCTTATAAAAGGCATGGCTTCAGGAGAAAATCTCCTTTCTGAAAAACCTTGTATCTCCCTACACAGTCTCATTGTAAAGGCATCATTAACTATGAGATAATTAGCATAACTATTTTGTAGTTACAAAGAAGGGAAAAACTCATAGCTTTTTACATCATCTAGGAATTCCTCTAACCTAGGAAGCCCAGGCCAGATTTGGATTGTAGCTAAAATATACAAGAGGATTGAAGACATGTAGAACTCATTCTGGAACTTGGCCTTATTGAGGGCGTCCGACAGATTCTCACTCACCATAAGGGCCCACTCAATGAAGTGATGCTAGGAGCAGATTATCTAAACTAGGAAGAAATGTTGTTCAACAAAATTAATATCTTCTCTCTCACCTCTAATCCTGTGAAGCAATACGAGGATGTCCACAATCTTTGGCTTCAGATTTGGGCCGAATAATGTTTTGGGCAACTTTCCCTTGGCACTCTTGGGTTCTTTAAACCATGACTTCATGATCTCTCTCTTCCATACCAGTCTCTTCGCTGAATATTTAGATACCGCCCAACTATAAGTCATCTCAGAGTATTCTTCTTGCTCTAGAATATAGAGGGAATTCTAGATAGATTCTCTATCAATAGAGAGGAGCACCATGTTGTCAGGTAGGATAATTTTCTTGGTGTATGGGTTGTATCGGGCTATACATTCCCAGACCAATTTGGGAGCCTGAATGGCTATAGGAAAAATGACAGCTTCAACTAACCCACTCTCCTTAAGCTTCTCTATAATAGGGTGTATCTACTCCACTCTCAATCTATTCTAGAAGTTCTACATGTCGAAGAACTTCAGTGACGTATCTCAGATTTTGTGCCACTCAGAGATAATGTTGTTCATTTTGTCAAATCCCACAAATCTAGAAGCCATGTGTGTATGATTCAACCTAGAGATTCAAATTTCTCTTTGGGATACAGAGACAATGAGCAACTGGTCTTTGCTACTTCAAATTCAAACAATTTGGTGAACAATGGTGGTTCCAGTTTGAAATCTCCAACTAATTTTATACTTTTGAATTCTTACTGTTTAACAGCCGACTTCCCATGCCACATGAATGAAAAGACCCCTACATTAATGAACAAGTCCGTTACAAAGTAAAATGGCCTTATTTGAATTAATTACTTTTCTTTACATGCCGTTAGAAAACATTTTTTTACTTTAGTAACTGTAACGGTAACTTTCTTAAAGCGGTGGAAAATTACTTTTCTGCTTCTCCTTTGGGTGGAAAAATACTTTTGGAGTGTTCTCTGTCTGGAAATCTACCAAAGGAGAATTCTGGCCTATAAGGGTGCCCAAATGATATATATTGATTCCATTGGCCTTTTTATATGCTGGATCTCTTATGGGATGGATTATATTTCAAAACTTCTTCACCTTGATAGTTTGGCAGAAAAGGCATCTCATGAGTCAAAACCCACCTAAAGGAGCAGAGGAGAAGCCATTTTCTGCTTTTCTGCCTATGGGCTAACTCCATGAAATTTTCTTCGCTTGATCATTTCTTTTGTTTCCCATAGGTTCGATATGAGTGCTCAAATATTTCTTGTTCCTCACTTCCTCATTTTCCATCTTTATTTACCTCTAACATTCTTAAGTCTGTCAATTACGGAAAGTGCACTCCACATGTGATTTTCCATCATGGAGAAGCTAAAACTTGATTTCCTGCCAATGCTACAACTTGAAGATATGAGGCAAAGTATTTCATCTATATGTGATTTTGAGGTTAGAATCTTTCAAAACATGGCCTTTACCAGATTGGAGACTTAACCTACCCTATAAAAACATGATTTTAGACCTAGAATTCACCCGGCTTAGGGAGGAAAAGTCAAGTTAGGGAAATCCAATAAAGGCCTTCTATCCTAAGGGGATTTATAGACTTAGACTCCGAACTCACATGAAACTTCCAAGACTACTACTACACATAAAACATCCATTTTTGTCTTGAGGTATTAAGACCAAAAGTGGGGCAACAGCTGGCTCTATCTGGGGACTTGGACATTCACATGTCTAAGCAAGGAACTCAAATATCTAGTTAAGCAAAGCTCAACAAAAGGTGGCTCACAACAAAACTAAAGCAAGACGTAGAAAGGAAAGTAGAAAGAAAACCTAAATAGGAAAACAAAAATAGGAACTAAACATAACTATTGTACAACACAGGGGTTACCTGCTTTCAATTTAGTTATGATAGAGATTCAAATCCTAACCATTATACATCAGGGGTAGTGCCTCACCATCTGGATAAGTCAATTTGAAAGAATTTTTATCAAACACCTGATGTATTTTGAAAGGTCCTTTCTACAGTGTTTCAAATTTCCTGTGCATGCCTT
The DNA here is from genome assembly GCA_018584345.1 of Thuja plicata. Taxonomy (NCBI): domain Eukaryota; kingdom Viridiplantae; phylum Streptophyta; class Pinopsida; order Cupressales; family Cupressaceae; genus Thuja; species Thuja plicata. The sequence goes on along the minus strand of MU225042.1, from coordinate 173,816 downwards.
TGGGTGCCCTACGCTTGTGCCACAATAGCACCATGTCTCCCTCCATAAATTTTTGGGGCCTACTCTTTTTATCAAACAGGTTCTTCACACACATCTGATGATGTGTGATATGATCAACCATTTTTTCCTTTTCTTCTTCCAATTTTCTCAGGTACAGGATCCTCTTCTCTAAACCATCTTCATATATGCCATCTTCTACTACTGTCCTCAATTTGCAAGTTGCTAATTCCAATGGCAATGGGAGACTAGCTTCTACCCCATAGATGAGTTTGAAAGGAAATACACCAATGGCTCTTTTGGGGGTCACTCTATCCGCTCAGAGGGCTTCATAGATCTTTTTATGCCAATTTCTTTGGTTTTTTGCCACGAGCTTTTTCATGATGTTCACCAAATTTTTGTTGCTAGACTCCGCTTGGCCTTTCCCTTGAGCGAAATAATCAAAAGAATGGCTGATCATGATGCCGTACTCAAAACAAAATTCAGTAATTTCTTGAGAAGAAAAGTATGTGGCATTATCCATAATGAACTTAATAGGTACACCAAATCTTACCAGAATATTTTCTTTGATAAACTCACATACTACCTCTGAAGTAGTCCTTTTGGTTGCCTTGGCTTCCACCCATTTCATGAAGTAGTTAGTTGTAGTAATTATGTAAGTATGACCTACACTGGACATAGGGCTTATAAGACCAATAAAATCAAGTCCCCACTACTGGAATGGCCCTTCAATTATCATTGGTCTGAGGGGTAACACTGCCAACTATGGCTTGCCAGTAAACATTTTGCATTTTTCGCATCTTGCCACCCACCGGTATGCATCTTTAAACATTCCTGGTCAGTAATAACACTGTATCAAAATCTTGAATATAGTGACTGATGAGGAGAAGTGCCCTCCACAGGTTTCATTATGAAAAACCTTTAACAACTTCTCTTGTTGTTGTTTGTCGACACATCGGAGGAACGTTCCATCTATAGATCTTTTATATAGTCTATCCTCCCAAATTACATATTTAGAAACCTTCAGTTTTAGGTCTCTCCTTTGCTTTGAAGTTAATCCTTTCAGACATTCACCATAGGTTAAGAAATACACATTGTTTTCAAACCATGGGTCTTGCATACTTATCGCCAAAACCAACTGTGTAGCTTTTGGGTCTTTCTCTACTTGATTTTTTGCCATTAGCTTGGACAAGGCATTACCTCTCACCAACTTGGTGGGCTTGATCTCTATATCATATTCTTTGGTTTTGGCTACCCATGCTCCGTGGTTGTTACACCCCACATCTTGTTGAGTCAAAATACTCTTCACTGCAGCATCAGGCACATACATAAGAGAGTGGGAATGTAGGATATAAAGCCTAAAATTCTTAAGAGATTTTACCACTGCAAAATTGTGTTTTTCATTTTGAGAATACCTCAGCTCATGATTTTTAGAGGTGTGCTCATAAAAGTGATGGGGGCTTGAATTCCCTCTTCATTCTCTTGCATCAAAATGGCTAACAGGGTATGTTCAGAAGAATAACAATAGATTACAAAATCTTTCTTGTAATCTGGGTGGCATAATACTGAGGTGTTAGCTATGGCATCCTTGATGCTTTTGAAAGCTTTCTTACCAGGGTCATTCCATTTGAAATTGACATTTCCCTTCATCATATCAATAATGTGTTTTGTAATTTTAGAGAAATTAGGGACGAATCTCCTAAGGAAGTTGACTTGACCAAAAAATGACTTCACTCTAGTTTTGTTCACAGGTAAACTCAGTTGTTGAATAGCTCTCACCCTTTCTAGATTGATCCATATGCCTTCTTGGGAGATAATGTGACCCAATAGTTTCCCTTCAGTTACGCAAAACACTGATTTCTTGGGATTCAATGACATCCCGTCCTCCTTGCACCTTTGCAATACTTTCCTTAGATCATTTATATGATCTATTCTCTTTTTAGAGAACACGGTAAGATCATCCAAATACATACCAATGATTTTGTTCTTCATATAACTAAAATAAAAATCCATACCTCTTTGAAAAGTAGCTTCGACATTGATCATTCTGAATGGCATTCTGTGATATGTGAAGGTTCCCCACGGAGTAGTGAAAGCCGTTTTATGTTGATCTACTTTCTCAAATTCTATCTGATTATATCCTGAGAAGCCATCTAACATAGACATCATTACAGCTCTATCCAGAATCTACAAGAGGTGATCCATGTTGGGAAGGTCGTAGTTGTCTTTCAAAGAAGATTGATTTAGATTTCTGAAGTCAACACAAATTCTTATTTCTCCGTTCTTCTTCCTCACAGGAACTATGTTCGCAACCCAAGTAGAGTGATGGATGGGATATATGATCTTTGCTTTGAGCATTTTATCAACTTCCCTGAATATGACATCAACAACTTTGGGGTTGTAGTTCCTTTGCTTCTACCTGAACGGAGTACCTTTAGGTCTTAAGGGAATCTGGTGTTTGAATTTCCCATTCATAAAACTTTTCAAATCTTCATAGCTCCAAGAAAAAACATCTGAGTATTCTAGAAAAAGCTTCTTGGCCTCATTCCTCTCTTCTTTGGTACAACACTTCCCGATATTGATCATCTTGGGGTCCTTTTCAGTTCCAATATTCATTCCTCCATATTCACCAGTGGTAGGTCCTCTTTCAATTCTTTTCTTCTTCACAAACATGTCATGTCTATTGAAGAGATTTTCAAGAGTGACCAGATGGGGTGGAATGATATTACCTTGTAATTGAATAACATCTGACTTATCTTTCATTGGCTTGTCTTGGAAGTTTCCTTTATAGTTGCCATGAACATCTTTGTGGAAGTCACCACCGCTCTCTAGAAAGAGAAGGAGATTCTTTTCATCTTCAAAAAATTGCCAATCTTCCATGTTATCGGGCACAGATGGTTGATATATAACCTCCACTTAGCATTTTTTATCTTTGAATTCTGGGTGGGGAAGCAGTAATGAAGCTGAGACAGCCAAAGAGTCTACTTTGGAATCAACTCTCTTGGCACAGATTTGATAAAGAAAGCATCCAATGCTTCTATTTCATCCCATACTCTGTTTCTATAGTTCTTCAACCTTTGGTTCTTTATAGAGTACTGATTCTTGACTTGTCGTACAATTAACTCAGCATCACCACGAGCTCTCAGAATTTTCACACCTCTTTCTTTTGTAGCGATAATCCCTAATAGAAGGGCTTCATACTTGGCAGTATTTTTAGTGTTCTCAAACTCTAATTTGTAAGCCGAGGGCTCACATACCCCATTTGGTGATGTCAAGACCACACCTGCACCAGATGCCAACAATGCACAACTACCATCAAATTCAAGAGTCCATATCTGTGGAGGTATTTCTTCAGCAGAAAATTGGTTTTCCTCTTCGGTGATTTTCATTTCTTTCTCAGGATCGTCAGTGAACAACATATAATTGTGAAACTCCAATTCTTGATACAAGATTTGAGCTTTAGGGTCATCAAATTTTAGCACTGTAAACTTGACCTTCTCTTCGGGAACTAGTTTAATCTTTTTATTACCTACTAGGATTAGGGCTTGGGACCAATCCAGATTTATTTCCCCTCCAAGGTCTCTACAAAAAATTATTCTTAACAACAAATCGTAGCTAGCAGGTATATCAACAACGAGGATTGTTAGCAACATCTTCTTCTCGGGATGTGCTGCTAAGGCCCCTTGAGCATCCTTAATCTGGCCAACCAGGGGTACTTGCTTGGAATCCATGGAGTAACACCTACCATGGGCTTTAGTGAGAGTAAGCCCTAAGGCTTTGGCCATAGTTGATGGCATTAAATTTTCTGAGGCTCCGGAGTCTATTATACAATTGCTCAACCTGCAACCATTAATATATAAAGACACATAGAATGGGTCAGGATTTTGGCCTGGGAAGGTGGCTAAAATGAATGATTCCCTTTGTTCAATTGGGTCTGCAAATAAAGACTCATTCTCTATAGTAGTCATGACATTTTGATTGAACTCTCAGTTCCCTCCTTTACAATAATATACTAGCTTTTGCAGCTCAACAAGATTAGAATTAAGATAGTCTATGGGGGAAATCTAAATTCTAGAATCTCTACAGAATTGAATAATGTAAAAAGAGTTTTGTTCTTTACCTATTTGAGGAGTCCTCATACCTTGATTGGGCTCCTTTGACTTGGAAGTAGATGCCTCATTGTTTTTAGGCAGTGACAAACCATGGCCTTTATCCTTCTAACTTCGGGTCAGGACCATATAAGAGGTCCCATCTATAGTGGCATAACATGTTGCTTCTTGCTTTGAATCTGATTCATACTCTAAATATAAGTTTTTAGAGTCACCATGTGAGTATGAATCTGTTTCAGCTCCAAACACTCCAGCATTCCACTCGTTGGTTTGATGCATTTTCCAAGCACAAGATACATCAGGGCAGCTTTCCCCATCATGATCTGTGGTTAAGTGGAAGGCACACATATTCCCTCTTTTAGGAGGAGCCTCCATAGCTAGTCTCGGTGGTGGAGTAGTTAACTGTAATGTTTTTCCTTCTGCATTCCTCCCATCGTTATATCTTCCAGGCTGCTCCTGAAAGTTTTGCTGGTAGGATTTATTGAATATGGGAAGTTGCCTCTTGAAGGAAGTGAATTCATTTGACAATTTTTGGATCATTTCATCAGATGACGTAGTATTGCTACTACTAGCTCTAGACTATACCTCTCTTTTCCATTTCCCAGATGAAATCATGTGGTCCTCGAGTTCTACAGTAGTTCTCTATGTGGCATCCAAATTTGCAAGGTTCATTCTCCTTAAATCATAATTGATGTCCGATGGCATAGCACTTATGAAGAAAGTTTTCAAATTTCCCGCCGTGGGCCTGTCAGCCGCTGGGATACGATTTACCAGCTTGTTAAATTTAGCTATAAAATCCCTCATGCTGATTGACAGATTTTTCTTGATAGAAGTCAATTGAGTCAATAGGGCATATTCATCTTCAGCAGTCTTAAACCTTGTTTCGAAGGTGGCTCTCATAGTAGCCCAATTGGTAATAGAAGAATCAGGTAAATCATGAAACCAATCAGCGACGCCTTCAATGAGAGTCTCAATGAATAGTCTGACAACCACATCTTCTTCTCAAACTGCTAGAACGTTAATTGAAGCAAAGAATGTGGAAATATGCTCGTCTGTAGATACTTTCCCATCTCAAGAAAATTTGGGAATGTTCTTTCTAGAACCTGTACGAAGAGGGTTTTATGTTGCTAGTTGCAGGGGCTCAACTGTAGTGGACCAAGGGAGTACCATAGCTACTTGGGGTAAGTAGGGTGTTAGATTGATGACAAGAGGGGAAACTACTCCATGTAATGTCAACACTTGGCAAGTGGTGGATAACTGGGTGTTTTGTTTAGGAGGTGAAGAAGGTCTACTCTGGCTCCTTGCAGTTCTGTTTCCCTGATGAGGTACTTCTAACAGAGCAAAATTAATATCTGCACATCTCTCAAAGACTGGGTCTATGCTACCTTCTTTCCTGGTACTTCTGAGAAATATTTCAGGCTCCAAATTTTTTCCTAATGCTGTGGCCTAACTTCATGCTCTGCCCTTCTCAGATTTCTTCTTTGTATGGCTCTTTCAAGTGCTTCTGCTCTTGCTTCTTCCTGCTCTAGTACTTGGCTGGCATTTCTATAATGTTTGATGCTTCTTCTGTATCCCCAAACAAAAGTATTTAATGAGGAAATGAGGTCCTCTTGATCATCTTGGAATCCAAGATTGGGTTGGAGTACAGGGATTATACTTTCATGGGGAAGCACCATTTTTCCTCATTGTATGCTTTTGGTATAACGACTGTTTGTTTCCTTAGTAGAGTCGCCAAAAATCTGTTGGTAAATAGATTGTTCTTTTGAATATAACTCTAAAATACCCAAAAATGTTTAAGAACAATTGAATATAACATTTGGGAAATAGTTACTTGAAAATCTATTCTCCCTTTGAATTAGAAGTTACAACTCCCTTATATGAACAATATTCAATGAATTTTGATCTTTCCTAACCTAACAAGGGTATGCTCTTAAGCCAAGAACAGGAGAGGTAAACCAAGCTAAGTCTAGACAGAAAATAGCTTGGGCAAAGTAAATACAATTCTAAACCTAGCCAATTCTGAGATCTTATCAATCAAACTAACTCCCAAAACTGGTGATGCATGAATGATTACTAAAAATGCAAATGCAAAACTAGAGACTATTAATGTACTGATATTGAGTCGATCTATATCGTAGGAACATTCCCAAAACTTAGAATAGCAACTGATTTTCCCCTTAATTAACTGTATCAAATCCTAGTCCAAAATTCTCGTGCGAATATAGATTACAAACCTAATTTAAAAGAAATTCTCAAATTCAACAGAAAGATAAATGAAATGCAATGGAATAGTTAAAGAAATGGCATTCAGACATACACAATTGACTCAGCAAAAATTATATTCTTCACGCCCAAAATTTAGCCAACCCTTGTATTGGTTTTGGGAGTAATACATATAGAGTTCCAGATTGGATCGTTACAAAAGGGGTAACCAAAATGGTTCAACTTCCCCAACCAGAAATGATAGCCAAAGGTTTATCCGTTACAAAATTAACAAAAATAGAAGAAGGGGAGAATATATTTATTATTTAGTTTCATTCCCCTTATCTAATTTGGCCCTATAGGTGATTACAATAGTGATGACTTGGATGACCTCTTCATATCTGTTGACATGGACATTGGTGTAATGGATGAGCCATCTAGAATGTTCTTTGGCTAGAGTCTTGATTGTTTCTGTCTGATCTTTCAGTTCCTCCATAGCCCTAAAGATGCATCCACTCAATTGCTAGAGCTGTGGCACCTTGTCTAGATGAGTCAAAGACTGCTCTGCTAAATTGTGCAGATAATCTGTGAATGACTTCTGCATGTTGACTACTCCAACTATTGCTTTGCCTTGACCGCTGGTTTGCAATTCTGCATGAAGTCCTTAGAGAAGTTTAAAATATTTACCTTGTTCTTCTTGGACTTTAACCTTTGTCTGTTGTAGTCTGGTCTCGGCCTGAATGATCATCTCAATTTTGAACTTTAGACTTTGGAGCCATTCGATCAAGGGCTCATCACCCTTTTGGAGGATCTTAGCCTTTAGGGCTTCCTTAGTTTTCATCTTTACTGCCACATGCAACATGACTACGCATTCTTGGCATCTTACTCTTTCCGTAGTGAGAGTCTATAAATTCTTCCCAATGTTGCTCTTCTCTGTTTCTAGCCTCAGGAGAGCATTACCTAATTGTTCAATGATTGCTAGGCCTTCTTACTTGAGCCTCTCGATCCACCTTTTACCAATCTTCCCATAATGCTAATCTTCTTGTAACTTAGCCAAAATGGCTTGATTCTCCATAGCACTGGGATCAAAGGAGATTTGGGTGCTGGGAGTGCTCACAATAGGAGTGAGAAGCTGTCTGATGAAGTCAGTTAGTTGGGCCACTTCCACCTTAAGCTGAATTTTGGAAGTCTTAAGATCTTCTAGCTCTTCTTCTATTACTACAATAGTGGACTTCCACCAGTCCACCTTGGTATCGTGTCGAGCCAATCCCATATCGAATGACTGCAACTAAAATTTAGAAGTGGCCAGATCCTCGAGTCTGCCCTCTTTAGTAAGTTTTTCTACTTCCAAGGTGAAATGCCCTGTCTCAGGATCATGACCCAGAGTAGACATTGTCTTTACACTCTTTTTCTTGCTTGTGGTAGCCTTGGGCTAAAAGGCCCGTGATAGAGTGTCTTGGCTGGGAATTGCTTCTCCCACTCTCTTCCTTTTGCACTCTAGAGTGTTTTCTATCCATGACTCTATGCTGGTGAGTTTGTTGATAGAGACCAACTCTTCGATGAACAACTTCCTTATGAGTGGAGGAGTAGCTTTAGGGAAGGAAGCGAATGGATTCACCAAAGTAGGTGAAGACAAGATTAATTTTACAACTTGAGCAACCTCCTATTGCTCCCCACCCCTTTTATCCGATTCTGTAGAGGTGCTAGGGCTATCCTCTCCCACTTCAACTATGACAGGGGATGCCCTCTTTGGAGTTTCTTGGGTCGAAGTCCTGGCCGAAGTATCCATAGCAATAGCACTAGCCGACTGTTCAGAATCTGTAGCTTTAGAAAGCTTGACTGCAGACTTGATTTGGTCTATCGAGACTTCTTCTTTAGTGACTCCGATGTCTGGAAGAGGACCCTCTCCACAGGTCTTTTCTAAGAGAGAAGTCTTCTTAGGAGGTTCATCACCTCCTCCTAACGGTTGACTTGATCCTTTCACAACTGTTGGGATTGTTGTTGATGAAGTGGTTGCAACGCGAGAAGTTGCTTTTGTCAGATTTTGCTGAGCAGGAGGCTTCGTTTCTGACCTCTTCCTTTGGCCTGCAGTCCACTCAACCCATTGAACTTTCCTTTTGTAAATCCCTCCCATTAGAGCCTACAAGTCACTTACTTCTTTGTCTAGCATAGGATCTGAGCTAATAGGGTGGACTTTATCTTCTCCAAGTATGTGTCATCTTACAGATGATTGCCATCATCTTCTAGCCCTTCTATTGCAATGTTAACATTGAACTTTTTGATCTGTTCAATAATTAACCGGGCATAGAATCTTTCCCTACTTTCCAAGTCATCTTTGCAATTGGCCCAATAGTCCTCAATATCAGGTACATGGTGAATGGCCTGGCTCATCTATAAGACATCTTTGACATAATTAACTTGATCATATTGCATCCTTAGAACATCATATGTATCCAGAGAGAACTTCTTCAATAATTTTTTAAGAACATTCTTTTCCTTTGACCGGGACACACAACTGTAAGCTCTGATGATCATTGGAAATTTGTAGCCCTTCTTCTTTGCCTCTACACAGATCAAGTTCACTTGGAGTGCTTGCCTCATCACCTCGATCAGCACGATCATGATAGTAGGGTATCTGGGCAGCTTCAAAGGAAATTCGTCAAAGCCTGCAAGACAAAGATATGATAAATCTCTGAACTGAATGGAGTAGCATCCAAATTAGCTTATAAAAGCCATGGCTTTAGGAGAAAATCTCCTTTCCAGACAACCTTGTAGCTCCTTGCACAGTCTCATTGTAAAGGCGTCATTAACTATGAGATAATCAGCATAACTATTTTGTAGTTGCAAAGAAGGGAAAAACTCATAGCTTTTTACATCATCTAGGAATTCCTCTAACCTACGAATCCCAGGCCAGATTTCGATTATAGCTAAAATATACAAGAGGACCAAAGACATGTAGAACTCATTCTAGAAATTGGCCCTATTGAGGGCATCCAAGAGATTTTCACTCACCATAAGCACCCAGTCAATGAAGTGATGCTGGGAGTAGATCATCTAAACCAGGAAGAAATGTTGTTCAACAAAATTAAGAGCTTCTCTCTCACCTCTAATCCTATGAAGCAATACCAGGATGTCCATGATCTCTGGCTTCAGATTTGGGCCGAATAATGTTTTGGGCAACTTGCCCTTGGCACTCTTGGGTTCTTTAAACCATGACTTCATGATCTCTCTCTTCCATACTGGTCTCTTCACTGAATATTCAAATACCGCCTGACTATAAGTCATCTCAGAGTATTCTTCTTGCTCAGGAATATAGAGGGAATTCTGGACAGACTCTCTATCAATAGAAAGGAGCACCGTGTTGTCAGGTAGGAGAAGTTTCTTGGTGTCTAGATTGTATCGGGAAATACATTCCCAGACCAATTCAGGTGCCTGAACGGCTATAGGAAAACTGGCAGCTTCAACTAACCCGCTCTCCTTAAGGTTCTTTGTAATAGGGTGTATCTGCTCCACTCTCAATCTGTTCTGGAAGTTCTGCATGTCAAATAACTTCAGTGAGGTATCTGAGATTTTGTGCCACTCGGTGATAATGTCATTCATTCCGTCGAATCCCACAGATCTAGAAGCCATGTGAGTATGATTCAACCTAGAGATTTGAATTTCTCTTTAGGATATAGAGACAATGAGCAACTGGTCTTAGCTACTTTGAATTCAAAAAATTTGGTGACCAATGGTGGTTCCAGTTTGAAATCTCCAACTGATTTTATACTTTTGAATTCTTACTGTTTAACGACCGACTTCCCGCACCACACGAATGAAAAGATGCCTACATTAATGAAAAATTCCATTACAAATTAAAATGACCTTATTTGAATTAATTACTTTTCTTTATAGGTCGTTAGAAAACATTTTTTTACTTTAGTAATCGTAACAGTAACTTTATTGAAGTGGCAGAAAATTACTTTTCCGCTTCTCCTTTGGGCAGAAAAATACTTTTGGAGTGCTCTCTGTCTGAAAATCCGCCAAAGGAGAATTCTGGCCTATAGGGGTGCCAAAATGATATATATTGATTCCATTGGCCTTTTTATATGCCAGATCTCTTATGGGATGGATTATATTTCAAAACTTCTTCACCTTGATAGTTTGGCAGAAAACGCATCTCGCGAGTCAAAACCCGCCTATAGGAGCAGAGGAGAAGCCATTTTTTTCTTTTTCACCTATGGGCTAACTCCATGAAATTTTCTTCACTTGATCATTTGATGAAGGGTGCTCCCCTTAATACCACAAACACATAACAGAAACAGAGAAGCAACAACAATTTGCAAGAACAGAAAATGGACTTCTTATTATCTCCACAAATGCAGAATTACAAACTTTCAGAATTACAATATGCAAAGCCACATGGGCATTCCCCTTACAATATTCTGTAGGACAAAGCCTGGAATTATTACCCAGATCTACCCAGAACTGTCCCGAACTGCCTAAAACAACACTACGGGCCTTCTTTATATAGGCAATTTCCACCGCCCGAGAAGGTTCCATAAATTTAGCCCTTAGGGCCGACCAAACTTAGAA